>JARVGP010001440.1:0-15431 GCA_029876185.1 Mansonella ozzardi
CTGATATCAGTTACTCATACAGTTCATCTACTGAAGTTCTGATATCAGTTACTCACAAAGTTCATCTACTGAAGTTCTGATATCAGTTACTCACACAGTTCATCTACTGAAGCGTTCATATCAATTAGTGCTGTTTCAATTAATGTAAAAATTTACAGAAATTCGCATTTCTCAGTAAATTTGTAAATAAAATTGCAATAATTTGCATTCGACAACGAGTTTGCAATGTGCAATAAATTGCATTTTACAGTAAACTTATGGTTATTTAGAATGAAAGAAATTTACAACAGCTTGCATTTACAGCAAACTTGAAGTGACATTTGAATTTTGCACATATCATTATAGCCTGGCTAAACAATCTCATGTAAATATTTGCAAAGTGGCCAAGATAGCCAAGTAATCTCTTTAATTATCTACATTAGGCTTGGCTTAATTACATCTTTCAACAATTCGATCAAGTAAGAATTCATTGAAATTCAAAAGGTAAGCGAGGAAAAAGAAGAAAGGAGAGATATTGTCGTTGATTGTCATTGTCCTCGAGCCTATCGTATCTTCGTTAATTATCAATTAATGATTGAGAGAGAGAGAGAGCAGAGAGCGAGAGAAAAAAAGGAAAAGAAAAAGAATGGAAAATGCATAAAATTTGTTTCGCTTTAATGTGTGGTAGAAAAGGTCTTCATGATTGAAATGATAGTAATATAAGGTATGGTTTATGTTCCCTTGTCTTTTATACTACAAAATAATTACTGAAGAGAGAATGGAAGAAGGAGGAAGAGAGAATGAGGAAGGGAGAGAAAGGAAAAGCTATAATATAGCAAGCAGGTAGCAATGATAATTTAGTAGTTTGAATCATAAAATTGCAACCAATCAATGAGCAATAAAAAGGAGATATGAGTGAGAGAGCATTTCTACATTGCAAATGGTTCATTGATCAATGAGTTTAGATTCTAAATTGAGTTCAATTTAAACTGTAATTTCTTAATTGAACTATCTTCTCTCTCTCTCTCTCTCTCCCTCTCTCTCTCTCCCTTTTATTTCTCCGATTCATCAAATAGAAATAGTCATTTACGATGGGTTAGTTAATTATCCGATATGTTTGTCGATTTAAAAACGATGAAATTTTTATGGAAAAAAGTTTAAATTTATCATTTACTTCTTCTCCTTACCATTTATCGTTTTTTTTTTTTCTCATACACTTATTCCATTCTATTCTATCTGTTCTATTCTATTCTACTCTATCTATCCTTCTATTTTAATTCTATTTCATTCTATTCAATTCTATTTTATTTTACTCCTATTCCATTCTATTTTTTTACTCAAAGAAGAGAATTTGACAAAGTTGTAAAGAATAAAGTTGCTAATTAACTGCTCAATAATTTCCTTATTTTATCACTTTCTTCATTAATTTTCCTTTTCATTCTTCAAAAAATTCGATTATTGGCTTAAGATAACACTTTAGCTAATAGTTTTAATATCTTACTCATTCACTTAATATCAGATTAATATTCTCAGTGTAATAATGGCAGCTCATTTTGATAGTAATGTTAATTCATTTCCAATTTTCTTTTTGATTAAAAATATTGGTGAATTGGATCCTTTCATTTTGTCTGTTTCTTTCTTTTAATTAATGTTTAAATCATATCAGAACGAATTGCATGCAATAGTTTTATTTAGATTTCGAAGAAGAAATTGTTTATTGTATGATCGAATTATATAAGCTTTAATTGACGCATTCTACATTCATATTTTATTTGCCTCTTAATCTTTTTTCTCTTCAAATATATATTCCACCTTTGTTGATTACTGTATTACAGTATCTTACCTAAATTCAGCATTTTCAACGGCAAGCATGATGGAAATGGTGAACGCAGACGGCAAAGAGAGCCATCTGTTGACAGTCATATATAGCAACTGTCATGGAGCTGCTCTCTTTATATGCCTGCGTTCTGAGTCTACCTCAATATTTAAAAAAAAAAAAAAAAAAAAAAATTTAAAGGGAAAATATTGAAATTAAGAGAATTAACAATCTGATGATCTCATAATTTAAATTTGAAAATATATATATATCATTAATCTACGTATTTCACTAATTTAATTTTATACTTAAGAATTTTATTTAATGTTATTTATTTAAAATTTCGTTTTATTCATTTAAACTTAAATGATCAAAAATCTTCGATTGTCTCTTCGATTTACTTATTTGATTTTAAAAAAAATTTTATCCTTCTTCTCTCAGTTCTTTTTGCAGCTCTACCATATCTAGCTTGCATTTGCACTCATATTACTATTTTTATCATTGTTTATCATGCCAATATTTATAGTGCATATTTCAATTTAAAAATGCATGACAATAATAACGATAGTTAGTTGAAAGTAGTAAACATTGAAATATGCGTTCAATTTCAATCAGTTCATTTTAAATCACTTAATTTTCAAATTTAGCTAACATTGAATGATTGATAGTTTATAAGCATGCATTTTGCAAAAGGTGTTTCATTTTTGATTGCTTTGCTTGTATTTTTCAAATCGAAGTCGTACTGTTAGTCCTGTTTTTGTTCCTGTAGTAGATGAAATGTTTGCTTCGCTTTATAAATTTTTAATTTAATTTATTAAATACAAAATTCGTCTTTAATTCTTAAAAAAAAACATTCTTTAAAGAGATAAAAAAATGAGAAGCAAAAGGTGAAGAAGTAATAAAAAGAAAAAGATATTTTTAAGAAAACGAAAGGTTTGTCTTTTCATTTTTGATGAGATTCAAAGATTAAAATAATGGCCATTCATTTCTAACTGCAAGTTGCTTTTTGCTGTAATAATATAAATTATAAATAAATATTATTTGTTAATTTTAAAACAATGTTTGAAAATATTTTATTCAAATGACAGCTATAATACAATCAGTTTTCCTTTTTTGAAATTTCTCATTCTTTCATTCATTTGGAATGATTGCGAAGAAATTCGAAGATGATATTTGTTAAAAAATAATAGTTATAAAATGATGCAAGACATTCCGCGACAGATTTCAATAATTTTCAAAAAATATTAATCGTTTTTTCAAATTCATTCGAGTTTTTTAATTCATTTTGTCCTGTTTTTTCAAAATATTAAGTGCAAGTTTCATTACCAAATGTGCTGGAATATTTGGTCATAGGACAGATTGAATCATTAAAAGAAATTAAGATTTCAACTAATGTTATTCTTCACTAATCAGTTATAAAATTTAATTTTTTGATGAAATGAATAAATGCGCCAAAAAATAATATTTTTGACAATTCGAATGACTTGCCTTACAAAATCAATTTAACTTAGTAATGTTAAAAGAGATTTTTAAAATGGAAATTCTATTACCATTTATTATATAACCAGAACAATAATGTATTCTGTTATAAAAACGGCAAGAATTTTGTAAAGATGTATTTATTTGTTTGTTTGAATTCATATAACATTGACTGAAAATCGTTTGTTTGATTTCATCGGTCTAAATTCAAAAACTCCACAGAATTGCTCAAATGTTAGAATTTGCGAGTACTTAAAATTTGTTTAGTCGCAATGTTATTATTTCGCTATTTCTTTTTTTGTTTCGATTTGATCAAAAAAACCATCACTTACGATGCGGCAGCATGTTAGTCTTCCACAGTTGAACATTGGCTGTAAAAAATCTCATAAAATTCGATCGGAAAGTACTTTGAAATTTCGTAGTTAAGAGAATGGATGAAAGATTACTTACTAATGACCATTTTAAAAATACAACTGAAATTAAATAGTTGGCAAAAATTCCACTTTTTAGGATGAATTGATTATCTGATATCAACTACTGTTTGAAAAATGCATTCAAAAATTTTATTTTATTAAAATAATTTATTTGTTCAAATGTACTCAATAATTTTCATAGAATAAAAATTTAATTCGATTTCTGATTTAAAGTATTTTAAGAATTTTATGGCGACCTTTTTTCAATTTTTTATTTTCATTGACTTATTAATTTTTTTAAAATTTTTTGATCATAAAAAAATTTTTTATTTGACACTTTAGCAGATGTTATGTGTGTGTCAAGACACATTATGTTCAAACAATCTTTGGAGAAGGAATTTAGAAGATAGCGGCTACTCAATGTAGCAACCAGAAATCAAAAATGAATAATATAAATTCAGAAAGAAAAGTCAATTGGTTAGTTATTGATATAATAGTAAAAAAAAATGTCCATTAATGATAGAATTCAGAAATGGACTTTACAAAATACGAAATTTGAATCTGTTTGAACGGAATGGACCAACTGAAGACATTCTACTATCGTGTAAAATTAACAAATGGCAATAAGTAACAAATGTTATAATTCAATAATGCAAAATCTCGAAAGAATAATGTTATCATTTGTAGGAATTTTTGGAGTAAGACAAAGCAGGTCGGGGAGAATTTCGCAAGGTCAACCAGCAGAGTGGACAAATGCGATAAAGAAGACGACATGTTGGTATTCTAAAGCGGAGGCGTAAGATAATGAAGTTTGGAGGCGATGGAGTTTTCTAATCATAAGGTCAACTCGTGAAAGATGTCGTTCAGTTTTGGTTTTCCTGACCAATAGAGAGCGTAATCTGCACTGAGTTCATCAGAATTGACTTCCATATGGAAGAAATTCGGTAATGATTCGGTGAGAGCGATTATGTCGGTGTTGAATCGTAGCAGTTCATGAAAAATTAGAGCGGAACCATGTTCTGGACGCCTTCTGTGTCTCATGTCAAGCAGAGTTCTAATTTTCCAACTCGAAATTATTAATTTAAAAACATTTTTGGAGACAGGTATACGCTTTTGATTCATTTTTGTTTGACCACGAACCGAACATGTCCGCTGACCGTGATTGGCTAACCGGATGAAGAGTCAGGTCATCTTTTCAAGTCCCTGAGCAAGTAGTGCTTACCTTGATGAAGCTATTTATTCATTCAGGATGCTAATGAACAAGACTATTATCTTCTAGCTAATTTCAATTGATCAAAGCTTGCAGAGTTCGGTCTGTGGCTTTCAATGCCGTTGTTACCTGTCGTTTCGTCTTCTCTGTCAAAAAGCTGCAGAACTTTTTAAGTGCGGATGAATCCTTTAAGCCTATGCAGTGAATTTTTTTATGTGAGGTATGGCATGCATCGAATTAGCCTCACTTTTTACTCTAGAGGTTCATTTGCCGGACCTAGCAAGTTTCGATGTCACAGTGAGATTTTCAGGCTATAGATTTTGATCTTAGATGGATGCCATCGCAAGACTTATGGAGCATCTGCTCGCTTTGAAAAAGACGTTATTCTTCTTCTAGGATGATTGCTCGGAGTAAGCAATAAATTTTTCTGATTTTTCGATTTGAACTTGTCTGGCATGGTAGACATGCCGAAACATAATCTATCAAAAGGATTGCTTACAACGACGCCTTCTGCTAGAATTTTGTGTGCAACAACAGTTTACTATCTGTACAAGAAAATGTAAGCTCTTTACCTACGACAAGTAGAAAAATCTGTGAAATAAATAAGTGAACAGAAATTAAGCAATTGACAGGCTACTAGCAATGACATCTAAAATTACAATCCTTAGTGACTTTAACTTTAAGGCTTTTAAGCTCAGTTATTGGTAACTGCAAAGTGCAAGGCAAGCATAGCATTGGGCGCTACAGTAATAACGACGCCTTCTGCTAAAATTTTGTGTGCAACAACAGTTTACTATCACTGAGCAGCCTGAAGGCAATCTGAATTCATCCTCTTCTCAAACACTGCCATTTCATTGACCATACCTTAGTGCGCCAAATAGACGTCCGTGGTGCTCGTCATGCATGCGTAATGTCTGGGCCTGACATCCTGAATCCAGTGTTTTATACGTTGCAAAATTATCTCCACGTGAAGATCCACAGAGAAGAATCAAAGTTAACAAACTTCATACAAAATAGTGAAAGACAGTTTTCAAAAAAATCTTTAGAACACACACATTCTTTTCCCGATGCGCTTTAAAATCAGTATTCTAGAAACTTTCGAAGAATCCTTTAGGTTTTCTACGAAGAAATGCAGACTGGTTTGACAAATCAAGAGATCCAGAATGTGATAGCGAAACAATCTTCGTCCAGAAAGTATGCGAAAATTTTTTGATAATTCTTTTTTGCAAATGTCGTTATCTTTTTTACTACTGAGTCTGCTTCTGTTAAATATTCTTTGTAATTAACAATATTTGCTTATTTTTCCCATTACCATTATTTGAACTATTTTATTAATAATAACAATAATAATAGCAATGTTTTTTCATCATTACATAATGATAACAACAACAATAACAACGTTAAAATTGATAATGATAACAACAACAAATAAATTAATGTTAATAATATCAATAACTACTGAAGTAATAATGCAAGCTAATAAAAGTTATCAATTCAAGATGTGGACAGGACCTCCTTCAATAACCCATAAATTATGACACATCTTTTGATGAATTCTTTTTTATTAACTTACTTTCAAGGTATGCGAGGTTTTTTGATAATTCTTTTTTGCAAATGTAGTTGTCTTTTTTACCACTAAATCTATTTCTTCTATTCAATCTGTTTTCTCTTGTTTGCTTGGGTCATTGTCATTTTTACTTTCTTACATTAAATAAAGTTAAGACTAACAAGGACATCAATAATGAATTTTAACAATAAGTTCATTCCAATAGCATTTATTTCAATCTAATATTTGAAAAACAAATAAATTTTTTTTTTTTGAATTATAATAATGATATTTCAGTGATAGACAATGAATTCAGCAAGCAAATATTTAAAAAAAATTTCACACTGTTGTTTTTACTTCATGACCACTATTAATGCAAGTAATTAGTGATAGTATGTCAAGGATCATGCAATATGTGCTATGATTTTTTAAAAATAAGCTTGTGTTGAAATTTACCAGTATTAATTAATATAAAACTTTAACTCAAAGCATCATGGAACAAAAGACACTTACATCTGTTATAGAAAAGTGATTTATTCTTCTAATCAGAAAATATCGTCAAAAAGTAATTTCTGATGAAAATACTATTAAACAATAAAAATAATTTGTTTGTCTATCAAAATTTCATTGAAATTCAAAAAAGCAAAAAAAAAGACTTGATCGTGACAAAAAAAACAAATAGATTTAAATTTTACATGACAATTTTCACAAAAATTTTGAAAATTTTAAGGCCTGAAACTTTAATAAGTTGTAAGAGTTGTTATTAAACAATAATGTTAAAAATAAATAAATTGGAAGTCCATTAAATTTTAAGAACCGTTTTATTTTTCCTCATCAGAAAAAATTTTTTAAAGTTATATGTACATTTAAAAAACGATAATAAAAAAATTCAATTCACTGCCAGCTGTTTGTTTTTTATGTCGGTGTATTCAAAGGAGCCAATCAGAATGTGATATGCGCGCAACTGACCCAACGGTAGGCTCTCAGTGATTATTATTACTGCTGAAATTTAACGACGATAATATATTTATCCCACACCGTATCTTTCATTTAAAATTTTAGAGAAAAAATTGTCCCAAAATTTCTCTGGTAAAAACAACAGAAATTAAATTTTTCCAACAAAATTCATTTAATTTTATAAAAGTTGTAGACTGTGTTGGAAATATTTCATCGCTTGATACAATTATTCAGGTGATAATAGAATCGGAGGGATTGTAAAAAGAGATGTTGTCCTAAATCCTGTATTATGATAATATTATGATACTATGTGTATTCTCGATAAAAGTATCTCATAAAACTTTAATTATTAATTTTTTATTTATAGAGATAAAAGCGAAAAAAATTTTCAACATTTCAATAATCCGCACTTTTTGAGTGGTTCTGAAAACAGTGTTTGGATCGACACACCAAAGTCAAAGTCCTTTTACTCAGTGCGGATGGTCATTTCGTTCTCGCAGAAACCACTATTCTAAATCGATAGTCTGAATAGCCAAAGCCCTCTCTCTAATCAATGCGGATGGTCATTTCGTTCTCGCAGAAACCACTGCTCTAAATCGATAGTCTGAATACTTTTAAGCTTTCTTCATCACGTATAAAAATCAAAGTTCTGTAATTCAACAAATTGCTCAAGGATAAAACGATAAAAACAAAAGGGTGAAGCATAATGCTGAAGCAGACTATGCTGAAGGAGAGAGATTTTTAAAGCGTAAAGCAATTGAAGTGAAAAGCAGCTATGATTGATGGGATTTCATTTGGAGTTTGAAACATGAGGCCATGCTCTCCATATTGAATTCTACGGGCTCGTTGTAGATTGTTGGGGGAAATGCCTGAATCACTGTCAAATTTGCATGCTACAATCATGATTGTCATTTGCAGGGAAAAAGGAGAGACAAATCAGAGTACTTTAAAAAAAAAAAGTTTATATTCATGCTTATGCGAAATATGCATTTCTACCAGTAAGTTACAGATGGATACCAAACTCGTAGTACTTTTCCACTGCGATATTTTTTCACCTGAATTTTCTAGAGAAAAGCGTTAAGAATGACCTCTTTAATTAGCTTTAATTTAAATTTAACCTCTTCGTAATCTCTTCAGATGTTAATAATCGTATCTAGAATTGAAAATGCAGCAGTAAATCTAGAATTCAGGGTAACTGTATTATCAAGAACTATTCCACTTATCGGTCAACAGGTTAAGTTAATTTACATTTATTTGCAAAATGTTTAAAATATAATTTCTAAATATACCGTAATGCGATAAGACATCGTCAAAAACTTTTTGGAAAATTTAAAAACATGAATATAATCACGCGATTCTTCTGACCTCAAATTAGACCAACGTATATTCAGCTACTTCTTAATTCCTGTATCAGTAATAATACATTGATTTTAAATCAATCAAGGATTGATCTATGCTACTTTTTTCTGCAGAGAAAAAAAAACTACAACTTAGCAGAAGAAAATCAAATTCAAAAAACAGCAACATGACCATTAGTTAGGTATTTCAAACGAGTTTTGAAAATCAGTACAACAAATTAGGAACGTCAGTCATACATTCCAGATGTTTCTAACACACGGTATAAAGATGGTTTTTTGTTTGAGAAAGTTTCACAAAAAATTTTATTCAAATTCGAAATTTCAAAATCAAAACAGAAAAATATTTTTATACATAAAAATGAATAATATTCTACACTCTCTCCTAAGTTATAAAAGTTTTAAAAAATGCCTAACAATTCATCCGTTCTTAAATGTTCAAGATGATGCTTTCTCTTCCTATTCTCACCGGAAATGTCACCAACTTCGATTATCACAAAATCTCAAAATTCACAAAGAAACAATGAAATTGAAAAAAAAAATCACAAAATAACACCAAATTATTTAAAAATTTCGAAACTCACAAAAAAACCTAAACAAATAAAGAGAAAACTAAGAATATCATTAAATTATGCCCGCAAACTATAACGACCCGATGTAAAAGATTCTTGGGAATTCTTGATGAACGTGTCCGCAGCGAAAAGAATCCTCTCCACGGCATATTTTCGGAAATGATGCGACAATCCGTTTCTTTCGCGAATGCGATTGCCTGTTGTTAAATGTTTCCGAGGAGGAGATAACAATCTCGGCGACGAATGTGACTCCGGAAACGATGCAACGAGAGAACTTTTCGCAGCATGTTTTCGGAAATGATACGACAATCCGTTTCTTTCACGAATGCGATTGCCTGATGTTAAATGTTTCCGAGGAGGAGATGGCGATCTCGGCGACAAATGTGACTTCGGAGACGATGCAACGAGAGAACTTTTTTCGGCATGTTTTCGGAAATGATACGAGAATCCATTTCTTTCACGAATGCGATTGCCTGATGTTAAATGTTTCCGAGGAGGAGATGGAGATCTCGGCGACAAATGTGACTTCGGAGACGATGCAACAAGAGAACTTTTCTCGGCATGTTTTCGGAAATGATACGAGAATTCGTTTCTTTCACGAATGCGATTGTCCGTTGTTAAATATTTCCGAGGAAGAGATGGCGATCTCGGTGACGAATGTGACTTCGGAGATAATGAAACAAGAGAACTTTTTGATGAAGAGGGAACATCACATGGATCTGATGATGCTTGTTGCATCGAGCTCACCATATGAATAAATCGTTCTAAGATTCTGCTGCTATGAGGAACATTCTTTTCAGTTAACATCTGATAAACACATTTGTATGTATCAATCCAGCATTGCAAAGCATGCAATTTAGTCTTCTCGCGTTTTTCTATCATATAACATAAATTCCGTGCCTATAATGAGCATAATAACATCAATAACATTAATCCTCGCAATATACTATTGCAGTGTAACATAAAGACAAAAATCATCACAGATGAGTGAAAAGAGTAGGATAACAACTGATTAACCTCCGATTTTAAGAATCTACCACAAAAAAGAAAACAATCAGACTTTTACCAGCCTTTTATAAGACAATAATAGTATCTACCAAAAATGTTAACCTTTTCCAAATTCTGCCGTATTACCGCTTCATGTCTTTGTTTATCGGGAAGAACAGCAAAGGGAGAAGATCGCAAACGGAGAGCAATCTGTCGCTCAACCTCCGATCTATCGCTAAGCATTGCTATATATCCGTTATCAATACGACGCAATTTCCAGTATTCATAGATGTCCGAAACTACATCTTCGCTAAGTGATAGCACGCCCGCGATACCTTCTACAGTTGTGTATAAGAAAAACATGCGCTCCATTTCTTGTGGCTGAAATTTTGTAATTCTATTCAAATCTGAATTGAATAAAATCATATCCAAAATAAAATGTAATAAAAATTATTATTGGAGAAGATAACTCAGTAAATTCTTCTAAACAAATACCGTTAATGTATTCGCGCATAGGGCATTTGAATTGCAGAATTTCAGATTGGAATGAAAAATTTTTTCCAATGAATGCTCCCTACAGAGGCTAATCATTCGAACATTATCATCATCATCATCATCATCATTCTTGTCACTATTGCCATCATCGTCATCATGCTCTATACGCATTATCTGACATCAAAAAACATTCTTTTTAAAATTTAAACAGAAAAATCCAAAAAAGATTTTACATTTTTTATGTCCTACACTAAAAAATAAAAAAAAGCATCTCATTAGGCAGCAATACATAAATCTTCTATGCAGAAATGTACACATTGGTTAAGAAAAGTAGGAAATCTTTTTCCTTTAGTTCTTTCAAAGAGGACTATTAAATTTAATGTTTATTATTAAATGGAGTGTTCAGAAATCAAACAACGTAAAGACGGTTTGCGTTCGAAAGTTTTTCAAGTCTATAATCTTATTTACCTGTCCACTGCGGAGTGCACAGCAAACATGGAAAGCAACTGTACACGTTTTTATGGAACACTGAATACAAGCTCCTTGCTTCGTATTACATATCGAACATCTAAATTATGCCAAAATAAACATGCCGAAAAAAAAAAACTGAAATACGAATCTAGTTTTAAAAAAAGATTTATAAAGACACATACAAAGTCTATCCTTAACAGCAACTGCCCCATAATAAAAAGTGATTTAGCTAAATTTGTGATGCAAACTAACAGCGATTTTCTCAAACTTTAAAAACATAAAAAACCATTATTAAATGGCTTATGTTTAAAAAGTCTTCACCGATCTTGGATAACATAAAAATTATACCTTAGCTTCCACCGTCCATAAGGTATATCGCAAATATTCGCAATAGGTTCACGATGAACAACATCCGTGAAACGCACTTCATTTATCCAAAGTGCGCAAACAATATGTGCCCATATGTCACCTTCTCTTGTGCACTTCATTGCTCCACCCGTAAGTGGACACAACGCACACTGAGGAAAGGCCTTGAAATTTTTCATTCATTTGAAATATTTCAAGAATTCCAGAAAATATATATAAAACGAAAAAAATTAAGAAGTTGTCCATCAGCGTAACTATGACAGTATGCGTCCACAGATTTCTCACGCTTAAGTGCTATCTTCATCTGGAACTTCTAACTGGTATTCTATCAAGTAGTGAAAAACTGTACATTGTGGCCTAGAATCACGCATTTCTGGCAAAGCCATTCATTTGGCGGGATGCAGTCAAGCCCGTAACAAGACTGATGTACACCCACGTTGCAACCATCACAGAATATAATTTTATCATCTTCTTCATAATCCGGCTGAAAATGTTTTTTTGAAAGTAATTACCATTTCTCCCATCTAAAAAACATTTACTACATATTGTGAACACTGTACGAGTAATTTAAAGAGATAAATAATAGATGTCCATGTCACCGGTCTTTTTCTGCGAGAAAACTGTCTAGCTGATAAGGAAATGAAAAAATCTATGAACGAGACTCATAACTCTGGCCACTAAACCAACCAATGCATCAATGTATCAAAGTTCTCGTAAAATTAAAGACCAAAAGTTTAAGAAGTATAGAGACCTGACGACATATATCACAGCAAACATTTTCATCAAATTCAGCATTTATCGAAGCTATAGGCGAAGCAACAGATGATATGAGATCGCTGTGTATTGCCTGAAATGTTTAGATGCAAAATAGAAGCTTATGTCACAATCAAACATGATCGAAAAAATTTTCATCTGGAAGATCCTACAAAATACTTGCACGACCTAGAAATGTTATGCAAGAAATGTGAAAAAAAAAAAAAACAGTACCTGATGGCAAGAAATTTCCATTTTATCCATAACTTCTCCAAAAATCTTCTCACTGATTGGTGGCAATCCAGCGGCAATGCGCTTTTCATTTAATTTGCATAAAAATACACGGTCAAATCGATCTGCTTGATAATAACGTAATTTAGGCATAATTACACGCCTGTGTTTATCACCAATATATCGACGATCATGAACTGAGATCAGTGAACCATGCCTTTACAGAATAAAAACCCATGAAGGAATAGCAAAAAAGTAAAATAATTAAAATTAAAAATTCACTAAAATAAACAAAAAAATCACCTTTTCAACGAAACTCGTGACCGCGTCTGCGAAACACCAGATGAACAGCATGGAGAGTGGCGGACAACAAAATTCGGCAACTTCTTTGATAATGGAACCTAAACAAATTTATGGCCATAATCTAAAAAATTCAAGCATAAAATTGTAAAAAAATATTACCTGCACACCATAATTCCATTCCTCTTTCCAGCGATCATTCATTAATACAAATGCCGCTTCATCTGATGATGATGCGTCGCTATCCTCTTCTTGTTTCATTTTATGTAATAAATCCGTTCTATATAATTCTGATGGAATTCCACCTAAACGACGATAAATGCTATGCGAAAAAGAAAAAAATTACACAACAAGAAAATTTTGGTGACAAAAATTAAGGTTAATACATCAATTTTAAACAAAAAGAAATCGTTTCTTCTATTCACTTACTATCAGCGACGATATAAAATTTCCGCTTTGCCAAATGTTGCTCATTATCCGAATCTTCCTTGTCTTCTGCAAAATCTTAATCGTTATACAAATGTTATAGGCATCTAAGTAAATATACACAGATCTAAGCAAATATGCTGACTAATGAGAAATTACTGATCTCAAAACTCAGCTTCAAAAATCTTTAACACAATCCAACAATGCGCGAAATCAAATTAAACACGAATTGTCAGTTAAAGAGGACGAAAATATCAAGATTCCACCTACAACCGAATTTCCTAAAGAATCCATTTCAGAAAACTAGAAAAGTGAAACAGATTTGTAACAGATTTTTGAACGAACAAACCGCAGAAAAATAATGACATCTTTTATTTATTTTATGCAATTTTATTCACTTCTTCGATGTAAATGTCCAGAAAAACTGTCCAGATCTTCAGTAATTCATTTCGAGACAAACGGGGTAAACGCTACGAAGTGATGGTCCGATTTACATCTAAGAAGTGAATAAAACTGCATAGGAAATACAGCACGCAAGTAATTACAAAAGCAACGAAATAAAAATGTCCTTCCATGAGATACTACAAAGCAAACAGTTATACACCATAAAAAACTTTTTGGAGCGTATAATGAAAACGAAATTCTGCAATTCACAACGATCATCGTAGAAACAGAAAAAGACAAATGGATATGTTTTAAAAATCACATTAGTTTTTTGAATAAGCCTGATCTTTAAGTCTAACCTTATAATTTCACAACATTAGAGAAATCTTATTCTAAAAAGAGCCAAAAAAATTTCTAGCTAAAATACTCAATGCTCCAATCAAGTTTAAGATATAAGAGTTATAACTACAGTTCCATCAACTGGTATAATAGAAACAAACCTTTCTCGATAATGGGTGCTTCCTCTTCACTAGAACATACTTGATTGTCATTCAAGGATGCCATACATCGTCTACGTAAACGTTCACGTATCCTGACAACTCCATTTCTCATCGCCACCTTTAAATTTAAACAGCAATAAATTTAAACATGGCAATTTCACAAAACAAAACAAAGAAACGAAGCCCATTCATCAATTTGCCAGCAAATAAGTCACAAATGCTATATAAATACGCACGAACTTAAACGTACACGTAAGTTAAGTAACATAGCAGCAAGAAATAAACTCGTTCAAATTCCACATTTAAATCAAAACACGTATATACAATCAGAAGCATAAACTAATAGTAATGCAGCCCGAGAAGTTGGCACATGTTCAATCTTTTTCGTAAGATTTGAAAAAATCGAGTTGAAACCTTCGATTTCTGTTGCAACCCTAATATCGGAATTTAAAATTGAAATTTGAAATTTTTTTTTTAAATAAAGTTTTTGAAATTTTGCAATTATTGCGTGATAGAATAAAGGAAATCAAGTAGAAGTTAATTTTCCTGTTATATTTAAAATACTTCATTTTAAAAGTCAAATTCACATTCAACAATGATGTTTCATTTTAGTGTCTGCCAATATTTCTTCGCTTCCTGCTATTGAAAGAGACTTGTAGACAATATACTGTGGAAAGGGTGAATAATAACAGATAAATCCCAATTGAATTGGTCTTCGTGATCAGTTAGTGACTAGTTTCCACCGTTAGTACTCCCGTTAATGTTTTCAAGTGATCGATGTTTATGCAATAATTGGTCAGAAATTTGTCAAACAAATCGAAAATTGAGATTTTTGATTCAGATTCCTCATTGTTAATACATATTTTTGTCCTTAGAAGGGCAAATTGCAAAAAATGATGGAACGGATAACCGTCACACAATCATATAATTGCAATACTATCTCTTAGGCTGCAACAATTCTCATCAGTCTTAACATTCCAAGAATGCCAATGATAGATAGGTTACTAATTAGATAATCAGAAAGATACTGTCAGATCTGTTATAATACAACGATTATACACTTCCAATACAATGCACGCTAGCTAAGCATTGCACATTGTTTCATCTTGCAATTATTGCAAAATTCCAATTTTTTCAATTAGAAAATCCGACGATTGAATGATATCTGAGCTCTTCTTGACAATCAGTTCT
>JARVGP010001441.1:0-15458 GCA_029876185.1 Mansonella ozzardi
ATTAGAACTAAATTCGTTTATTTATTCAAATTCCATATGAACTTTAGAGGATCTAGTTTTTCGAATGGTGCGCCTTAAAGAATTATCAATTATATTGATGTAGGTTCATACGTTTTATTATATTTACTAAATTATTATAAACTAAGCAAAAAAATCCAAGTCTACCTGATGGAAAGGACCCAGAACATGTTTACCATAATAAGACTTGAAATTTTCAACATCAATGCTAGTTATCATAAGTCGTTGCCCACTTCCATCAGCACTCATTATTGGCTCGGGCATTGGAGGAATTTCCATGTTCAACAAATTCTGAAATAAAAACAACTATTTTTGATGTTTGATGTATAATAATGAATCCTTTGACCTGAAGTTCACAAAATTCCATTCTAAAATACTGACATCATAATGCAAGCAAATTGTTTGGAATTTATCAGACTCATCAACACTCTCCCAACACTATATGCAAAATGGCTGGGACTGGAATATAATGGAATAATCACTTCCTCATTAACGTCGTTACGAACTTGAGCTCGCAAATCTTCATCACTTTCCACATCCATGCGACCAGCATTACGTTTAGTTGTTGCTGCAAAAAAAGTAAATTTCCACGACAGCCCGGTAGCCTCAACTATATTTTATCGTAATACTTGGATTGTCTTCACGACAGATGACTCTGTCTACATTTTTTGACCTTAGACTGTCAAGATAATATTCAGATTCGCATCATGTTCCATCCTATCCACATCCAATTGATGCTGAAGAATGATGACACTTTATGGATTTAAAATCTTGTTAATTACTAGTATCTTCAATAGATTAATTAAAAAAATTAATGTTGGGACACGCACCATTCTCTGCAGTACTAGCATTTTTCCCATGTGATTGCGAAGCTGGCCCTTTCTGAAGATCTTTCCTACGATGCATTATTTATAATTTACGTGCTTCTGAAATGAAATTAATCTAAACTTCACGTTTATAAGCATAACTTTAATCATTATACGATAAAAACCATAGTAAATTAATCATTAAATGAGTCATAAATTTATTTTGCTATACCATTCCTTACATTTCTTTCAAATCATGCTTCACGTATTCTCATTTGCGCAACAAAACAAAACGTACAGAAAACAAAAAATGTAACAAAAAATGAAATATGTGAAAATTTACAATTATATTGAAAATTTATCATTGACAAATAATTTTTGCAGCTAATCAACATTTCTAAAACAATCAACAATAAAGTGTTCCAACATTTACACAATATTTTGTTGGATCCTTTCGATTAAATTTCAACTTTTAAATACCATTTTAAAATTTAAGTGACCTAAAAATCTAAGCAACCCGTTTAGTCTGAAAAGCTGTCGAACAAATACGGCTAAAATAAAGTGTAAAACAACAACCATTCGTAAGTGACAACAACTAATAAATTGGCGCCACATGTGAACTACGTCACTATTTGTCATCATTTAATGGTTTGGTTCACATAGTGACGCAATGAAAACTTTAGAAACTTTTACCGTTTGCTCAATGACGATACAGTATCACTATTGAATGCTAATAAATATTAGGATCATATTAGATATGTTGTATTGATTTCTGCTAATTAAGGCTAATTAAAAATAGTTGAAATTTTAATTATGTATCGTTGTTATTATTGAACATGCTAGTAACATGTTTGAATCATATTAAACTGTGGAACGCATAAAATTTGTATTAATTGATATTAATTATAGATAAGAGAAACTTTGAAAAAAAAAAAAGTTCGATTTTAAAAAGACTATAACTTCCACTACATTTTCCAATGAAATGATTTCATGAGATACCGGTACATATACTTACTAGTCAGAGCGAATCAATGATCATTGCAAATTTCGATAACCGATAACGATTCCTGATCCGCTGAATGGATAACGAATGCTTATTCATGTTTTGTTGAATGACAATAAATATCGATTCGTTCTTATTTCAATAAATGTCTCTGATGAAAGAATTGATTATCTCAGTAACCTAAAACTTCTTATTGATTCATCCATAAAATTAGCAATTCAATAAATCATAAATTATAATCAATTTTAAAATTATTATTATTTCTAATATTCAAATTTATGTTCCACCATTCATTTTATCAGCTTTTCCCAAACTTCATCAATTATGTCCTGGATACAGTAGTAGCTCTGATAGGAATAATAACATATGCTTATAGTATTCTTTATACTTCGACCATGTTATTATTATTATTTTTTTTGTTGGCAAATTTTTGCTTTACCTCTTTTAAATTATTAACAATGAAAATTTCTCATTTACAAACTTGAACGAATTTAAATATTTCAATCAAATAATTAATATATGATATAATAGCATCATTTTTGATTAATTACTTCCATGTTGTGCAGTACGTTATCATTGTCAGTTTTTTCCGGGCTTTCTTTGATATTTTTTATTATGAAATTCTATAATTTCATACATTTTCGAATTTCAGGAAAGTGCAATTAAAAACGGCTAGATATTTTACGAAAAAATATTTCGAAAAAAATATAGTTTTTTAAAAATAATTTCCAATCAGTAATTCTCGTAAGTATATATGATGCTTAGAAGTTAAACTTTATTTACAAAATATTCTAAAAAAAAACTTGTTAAAATTTTAAACGAAAACACTAGATACATGGACAACATAGACAGACACACACATATTGATACACACATACAGCAGACACACATACAGACACACACAGACACACACACAGACACACACACAGACACATATAAACAAACTATATTTATTGATTCAAGACGAAAAACTTCTGTGATATCAAAAAAAAGAAATAATTCAGTTTGCATTTACAAATTTCAAGAATGAATTTAGAATATTTCGGAATAATATTATTACCGTACAGCTCAGCATATATTCTTGGATCAAATGACAAATCAATTTGCAATCAAAAAATCATTGTTGTTAATCGTTAGCACATACTAAAAAGAAGATACAAAAAATTGGAACGGCGATTTCTTCATTGAATTAAACAAAGAAAGTTAGGCTATTGAAATTTTCAATATCACAATTAAAAAATATACTTCAAATTTAAACTGTTGCTAGATAAATTCAAAGAACATTTTTGCTTACAAAAAATGAATTTTTTTAAATTTAATTGATAAAAAGAATTCTGGGTCTTTTTTTTCAAAAAAAAGGAAGTTGTAAATTTTATCAGTTAATTAATAATTTTTATCGCTGAGAAAATATAATTAAAATAATACAGTAATCGCTTGTATAGTAGCCTTTGTACAGTAGCCTTTATGTAGTAGCCATTTATACAGTAGTCAGTTTTACACAGCAGTCATTTGAAATTTTGGTGACAAAAGAAATTATGAGAAGAAATTGAAAGATAATAAAAACTGAATAGTTCTCATCCTTCTTCTTCGTGATATTTATAACATTTCTGCCCTTTAAGATTTTTTAGTTTCAGAATATTTTTTTTCATCTTTTTTTTTAAAATTACATATTAAACAAATTTAATTATTGATTAGTTTGTCGTCGAATATTGCCGCTTAAATCATCATGAATTCGCTCATTTATTACTTTTATTAACTAATCAGAAATTTCTTGTTTTTAATTCATTTTTTCAAATCTATAAAAGGAACGAATAATCATGTATCGTGCTACAGATGTGATACTGTATGACGCTAATACAGTATGCAAGCAACATCTGACGCAAATCGTATCATACTGTTTCAGAAAGGTAACAAAGCAAGAGCACTTTTTTTTTATTTCGTTTTGTTTTGTGTTAATAATATTATTTTGATCTAAAATGCCTTTTAAATATCGTAAAATATAACCGTTTACGACATTTTTATATTTTAATTTCCATTTGGTCAATCTGAATTCAAATTGCCTTTTTTGTTACATTTCTAATTTTTAATTATCTCAATTTGGATTCAAATATCCTCCTGCAATTGTTTTTTGTTTTCATTTCATCAATTTGCAATCAATTTCCTTTTTGATAAAATTTTTAGGTTTTAATTTGCATTTTTCTAATTTAAATTAAAGTTCCATTTGCATATTTGTTCTGTTTATCTGTTCAAAATTTATGAATTTTCTGATATATTAAGAAGAAAAAATTTCATTGAATCAATTTTTTTGAAAATATTTCACCGATAAGTGAAAATTCATCCGGATCATCATTATAGGACCGGATGATATTATTAATTATAAATTACACTGTTTATGCTCGAAGAAATACAAGCCTTACACTGAAGTTTCAAATAATTCCGGAACGTTGGCTTGTAATTGTTATAAAAAAATACGATTTAACGCCGGTAATTGCGCCTTAAATAAAGTGACATTGAAAATGGTTTTTGGTAACTTCAATCTGTGTATTTTAAACTTTTGCAAACTTTAATTTCAATTTGAACAAATTGTAAATTTGATGAAAATACCGGGCAATTAGTTTGAATTTAAACAATTAAGCTTATGTAATAAAGATTTAAATAACATAAAAAAATGAATTAATTAATAGTGGTACAGTGACAAGTTGGAAAACATAAGATAATTTCAAATATGAAAGTAAATCATTTAAATGTATTTTATTTTTTTTGTCATCAAATGGATAAATTTGAATTGATTGAATATTTTTATCATCAAATGGTTGAAACTTGAATTGATTTAATAATCTGTTGAATAATTAAATGCTTTTTATTTCAATTTGCAGATATTAATTGTATTGTAGAAATAAAACTGAAAAGATGCTCCTTGAAAAGCAAGTAAATTTTTTTTTTTTTAAGTAAAATGAACAGTAAGACACTTTTTTTTTTAAATTAACTTTAATTTGAAATACTATTCGTAATATTAATTGAAAAATACGGTGATTAAGTTAAAACAACAGATGTACGACAAATAACAGCATCGTTGCAAATATTGTTTCTACCCACTACGAAAAATGCTTGAAAATTATGTGAAAGTTAGTTAGTTTAAACTTGAAATAAAAAATTTTAATTAATAATTAATCGACTTTTTCTTTGTTTATTCTTTCAGTTCAATGAACACATGATAAAATTTGAGCATAAAAGAAATGCAGAAAAGTTTTCTTTTCTGAAAATATATAAATTGAAAAATTAAATTCAGCATTGGTCATATTTTAAATTGAAAAATTAATTTGGCATTGTTCATATTTTAATTCGAAATTTTAAATATTCAAATTTGAAGATTTTAAAAATTCATGGAGAAATTAAAGGGTATCGGATATGGTGAAGTGATCAGTGATAAGAGATGTAATGAAGCAGAGAAAAAAATATTCATGAAACAATTAATGTCAATACTGATACCATTGATACTGCAAAAAACACCAGAAAATTTGCTCAGCTGTGATAGTGGTGGTGCCCGAGTTCTTTGATAAACCAAAAAACATAGTTTGTTTTTACAGTTGTTCAATTTTTTAAAATTATTTCATTAAAGCAATTTTTCTTAATAGGGTTATTTGCATAATGGTCATTTTTCTTTCCCCCTAAGTGCTTTTTATTATTGCAAAATTTTCATTGGTCACTTTTTAATTTGAAAAATTCTTAGAATTATTTTTAATGTATCAATATGTAGAAATGTTTAAGCAAAATGTAATTAACAATTGTTGCAATTGAATCAGTTGCAAGTAATTATGGATAACTAAGCAAATTCATTCTGCTTTTTTTTTTCCTTTTTTTATTTTACAATTACACATATTTGACCCCACCAGTGGTCAATAAATTGATAAAATTTTTGCCGACACATACCATGTCATTTATCCTGCCTCTATTCTCTTCTGTTGCCATCATTATTTAATATATTTCATTGAAAAAAATCAATCTTTTATGAATTTACATAAAAGACAATTTTCAGCGATTAAAATACTGATAATAAAATGTTTAATGAAAATTTGATTAACAATTATGCTAATTATTACCAACGGATAAAGTTGCATATTAACTAAATTGATAATAACAGGTAATATGTACGTAATCAATAAGTTAATAAATTTGTACAGGAAAAAATGAATCATTAAAAGAGTAAATTTCAAAAACTGAATTATTTCAACTTTTGATCAATTAATAATAATATTTCATTTTTTTTTTTTTTTGCGTACTTTACAATATTTTTTACGTGAAAAGTTGCATAATAAAACTTCATGATATCAATAAAGTATTTTTTGCAATTTTATTCAGTATTTTCGCAATTTTATTTCGCAGTTTTATTCAATTAATGTCTCAGTTATTATAGTGATTTGCAATTAGTAATTCAATTATTATAGTGATTTGCAAAAATCTCAAGCATTATAGTGATTTGCAATTAATATTCAATTATTATAGCGCTATAATAATTGAATATTATAATAATTGAAGCTATGATAATTGGTATTAATTGAATATTATCAATTGCAAATCGCCATAATAACTGAGACATTAAAAAATATTATCAATTAATATCAGTTATTATAGTGATTTGCAATTAGTATCTCAATTATTATGGCGATGTTGATTTATTATAATGATTTGCTTTTTGACAAAAGTAACAATTTTTTTCTCTTACTACTAAGAGGGACAAAAGCACCTTTTTGATATTAAGTGGACAAAAGCGCTTTTTTTAGCACTGAATGAACAAAAGCGTTAGTGTTTCAAACTTTTTTATTCATTGACATCCGCATTTCGCAAAAAGACTCTTCCACGCTTTATAGCACACTTCTGACATGTGACATTCCTACAATATGACATTTTTAGAAATCAGTTGATCTCTTTGATGAAATTAACCAGTCAATCAGTCGTCTTAATCTAATGTTATTTAGTGATTTCCACTAGTAGTTTTTATACTAATTTTCAATCACAATGATAACTAATTAATTATGATAATTAATGACATTTTTTCTTTAATTAATATTACAGTATTATCAAACTTTACGTAATTTTAACAACTTTTTAACAAATTATTTATAAAACTAACTTTGGAAACTTTTTCGGTACTGCTTTTATTCCGTTCCTCAGTTTCATTAATTTCTGCAGTATTGTTGATACTGTAAATGCTATGATTTTCTGCATTATCATCTAGGTCAGGAATGCCACCAATGTTACTGGCATTTATCAATTGCTTTATGCTGTCTTCTGCAACACATCCAAATGATACATTAATTAATAATTAATTAATTAATCAGTACCAGTTTTCAGTAATTACTACATCAACTAATACTGATTCTCAATGATATATTAATTTACGGTAATTTTGCAATGATATATTGATTAATACTGATTCATAGCGCCATCGATATTAATTAATCTATCATAGAAATCTATATTCTTTTTTTTTTTTTTTAAATAATGCATTGCCATATTGATTCGTCCAAATATTCCCAGATAATGTATTTATCAATGCAGATTTTGAAATAATAGATTAATTGATATAACTTCTTAATAATAAATTAATTACTGCAAATTTCTAAATAACATATTGGTTAATGCTGATTTCTCAAATAATATATTAATTAATAAAGAGCCTTAATAATATAAAAATCAATACAAATAATTAAGACAGATTCTCAATGTTATTTTAATGAATACAAATTTCCAATAATACATTAATTAATGCAAATATTACAGGCAGGAAATTACAAATTTTGAAAATATAATTAAATCCATAAATTTATCAATTTTTGATTTGTTTTTTTAACTGTCACAAATAAATGAAATTAGTTCTCAATAATGAAAATACTACCGATTGATTGAGCTGTCTTTGATAGTTTGGCAAATGATTGCATTGCATCAGTAATTCTGTCATTGATAGCTTCATTGACAGTTTTATTCTCATATTTGGTTTCAATAATATTTGGTTTTGGTGGTGGTGAGCATTCCATTGTGATGTCAAATATTGAAAAGAGTATTATCTACGAAGGGATAGAGATAAGATGAAATTAGTTGCAATTAAAATTTGAATAAAATTTAAATTTAACAAAAAACTATAAATAAAAATTTTTATCAAATTTAAAAAAAAAAAAAAAACTAAATTAAAAAAATTTCTTGACTTATTTATTTTTTTTGTGGAAAATACTGAAATAGCAAATGCACTGATAAAATTGGTTAATAAATTTGATAGAATTTTTGGAAAAAGATATCAT
Organism: Mansonella ozzardi; assembly: GCA_029876185.1. Taxonomy (NCBI): domain Eukaryota; kingdom Metazoa; phylum Nematoda; class Chromadorea; order Rhabditida; family Onchocercidae; genus Mansonella; species Mansonella ozzardi. Next base: position 8,124 of record JARVGP010001441.1, read on the forward strand.
CATTCAAATTTATATGAAATTTAAAAATTAAAAAGAGAAAATAAAGTTTGAAATAAAACAGCACGATACCGTCAAAATGAAAGCAGCAGCCATTACAGAAACTTTCCGCGAGAAATTGTAGCATAAACAACAGTACAAAAGTAATGTAAGGTCATTTACGACAGTGGGCAGTGGGCGAATACAAATGGTCCATTATTTGTTTGACCTCAAACATGTCTTGAGGTCAAACAAGACCTCAAAATTATTCGCATTCATTATCTGGTGATCAATATTTATTAATTTTCTTAGCTATACTTATCGATCGATTAAATTAACCATCGAATTACGATCAAATGATTGAAATATTGTAGCAAAATGAACTTGTTTAAAAACAATTCTTATAGTTCAATTAAAATATCAAATGTTAACATATTTGTTTTGGAAATTTGTGAACCCTATAAGCAGTAATGATAATTGTAATTGTAATACTGATAACCTGGAAACAGTATACTCTGATAATTATAATTGCAATTCTGATAAAATATAAGCAGTATCTGCAGAAACTGCAATCGCTATACTGATAACCTATAAGTAGTATATAATGATATAGTTGGCATATTGATAATCCATAAGCGATATATACTGATAGCTAAATACTAATTACTAATAACCTATGAGTCGTATACACTGATAACTGCAATTTGATATACTTTTAATCTCTAAGCAGCATATAATGATAACTATGATTGTTATACTGATAATCTATAAGAAATTATAAAATGAAAAATTACTGATAGGAAAGCAAATATGGTAATCTTTAAATTTTTTTTAAAATTAATTTGTTTTTTTTGATATGATACACGGAAGAAGTCCTCTATTGATTAATGATAAGAGGTTTTCATTTGTTGAAATAAATAAAGAAAGAATGGAAATTGACCAGTGTGATTTTAATTTGTAATTATTATAATTAGTCATCGTTATCTAACTAAACATAGGTTACGATAGCAATACTTTTAAAGGATTTTGATTCAGCATGATACATCATCAATGTATCATGTGTCACATCAAGCACATCATTTATTTCGAGCATTTGTAGTAAAAATGACAAAAAACAGTATGCAAAGGATGATTTGTCAATCTTAGTTATTTTTGGAAAATCATCATCACCTTTCAGACATGTTACCATACTTTACCATATTACCGTATTTTTCAGCTATAACAGAAAACTTTCTACACATATTAGAAATAACGAACACTTTCCAATACGTATAGAAAGATCGCTTTGATCTATAAAGGTAAACCAACATCTGATAGTGAAATTGAAATTCTAATAATGAAATTGAATTTCGTCCATATGGTCACGAACTTTACCGTACCTTATCATACAGTTAATAAACTCTACATGGGTTATTTTTTCGTTTTTCCTTTCTTTCAACAATATTTCCCCACTTCTATAAGACTGTGTCATGCTTATGGCAGTTAGTAGAAAAGTTGTAAGAAAATTTGCATTGTATCATTTTGATTCTATCATTTTCATAAAAGCATTTTTGAAGAATAAATGTAATAAAAGTGTCAGTAAAAATTGTAGTGATGAAAAAGATAAATTGATAATATGATCGATGATCATCAAGTATATTGGATTTTTCATATGGGTTTTTCTTTTCTTTTTATTAAAATTAAGTTTTGAAATCATTTTCATTTATTTACAATTACTAATGTTCAGGGAAGATGTTAACAACGATAAGTGTGAGTTTTTTATAATTGCAATAAATAATGAATAAAAAAGACAATATTGACGATTGCAATGATTAATATTCATAATGGTTGTTAGTCATGATAAATGATAATCATGCTTTGTTATTCTTGATGATAGAATTGTTATATGATATAAAAATGAAAAGATTTTTAATATATAATGCTTTTAATTAAACTTTCATAAAAAGAAGGTTAGTAAAGGACGAAATTATTATTAACAATGGTAACTGTAAAATGATATGGACATTGGTCACATTAAATTGTTACATTTGCGGAAACAAAATATCCACACCTTCGTATGCAAATTTCATCCCAAACATTTTAATTCAACGAATCATTCATTATAGTAATTTTTTTTTCAATAATTTCTGTCTTTCTCAAAAATCTTTCTGTTTCTATCTTTCAATGAATTGTTCAAAAAAAAAAAAGACACTTTACATCTATATATGGTTTTCAAAACTTCATTTAAAAAAAAAAAACGAAACTCAATTAATATCAGCCAATCAAAAATTTGATTTCTGATTGATATTTCAGTAAAGAAAAAACAAGATCATTTATAAAAATAATTTGAAAAACTTTTTCACCTTTCAAGATTAATTATATCGTTCAGTTCGATCAATTTCTTCATCACTGATCATCAGTTCTGCAATGGATAACAGGCAATCTATGACTGTTTATTGATCGATCAAATCGATATCACTGATTATCAGTTCTCCAGCAGGTAAGAGATAATCTATCACTGTTTACTGACCGATCAAATCGAATCATTGATCATTATCTCTTAAGATAATCTATTATTACTTATGGTCGCCTATCACTGTTTACTGATCGATCAAATCGATATAACTGTTTACCAGTTCTGCAATGCGAAAGATAGTCGATCATTCTATTGTTCATTGAAAGCAATTTTGATCATTGATCACTTACCTTTTATTATTGCAATAATAATTTTTGTATTCATTTCACTTTTTTTTTTTCAAAATAAATTTTTGATCAAAAATGAAAAAAATTATTTCCAATTTTTTAGTTTAATCTAAAATTTAATTCCATTATTTTTGTTTTTTCTTTTCTTCAAATAAAGTTATGGTAAAAATATTTCAAAATATGTTTTGTTTTTTTCTTTGCTCTCTCTATTGCTTAATAGTATTTGATAATTTTAACACTCTTCTTTTATATTCATCAGTATTTTTAGAAGGATTTTAAGGTGATGTTTCTCAATGCAATTTTTAAAAATTAGATTTTTTAAAATTAAAATTTCAAGCTTATCAAAATTTATCGTTATTGAATTTTGTTTATACAATCTTGGCTTTCAGACATTTTCAATTAATTGTTTGACTGTCTCTTTGTATTTGCTCGTATTATAATTCACTACTACTACACTAATCAATAATCAGATTGATTAAAATTAGAAATCAAATTTCCAACAATAAATTTTAATCAGATTAATTGGAATTAAAAATTAAAATTTACATATTTTAATTAATGATTTCAATATTTTGCAAATTACCGAATGTCACTTGTTAATTGTTTCATTATTATCATTATCACAAATTCATTTATCATGTAATATTATCATCTATCTATCAACGCTATCAACATTCATGATAGTATCATCGCTTGTTACGGATTAATAAACCATCATATGTCAACAACATGTGTCAACGTTTGTCATTTATTATCTATCCATTATGCATCGCATCAACATCACATGCATTTATGATCGTCCATTATGCGTAACCATTTCTATCAACAACACCTTTATTGCAATATCATTAATGATACAGTGTTGTTCGGTGCTTATTTATCTGCAAACCATTTGCGCTTGTTTTCCTGTACTTATCATAGCCGTATTAAGTATCTCGTGCTAAATCAATATTACATATTATAATATATGTCAGATTCAGTAAGGTAATTAATTAATTATTCATTCTCTACGCAATACCTTTCTTATGTCAACTTATTATGTTGTGAAGTAGAAAATTTTTTAAAGTCGTTCTGAAAGCAATAACCACGTGCGCTATGTCGAAAATCAATTGTTCCACGTACGCAAACATTACCACATAAATCAACGTTACCCTGGATACTTTACTTATCCAAATGAAAAGGTAAAGTAATTTGTAATTTTGAGCTTCTGTTTCTCTACTGCATATTTGATTGATTAGGCATCATAGACATTATAAAATGGACAACAAGTAGACATCAACTTTATCCTTTCACTTTAATTAATTGAACTTATTCTTCATTTATCATATTTATCACCGTAAGATGATGCTCTTGGAATTCCCATAGAATTTCAAATAAATAAAACTGTCAAGTGGGTTAAGTGGGAGAAAAATGGACAGTAACGAATTTGATATCTTATTTTTCCTAAAAATACAGCGCTAATTGGACCAAGTTAGGAACAGAATAAATTAGAGCCAAGTTAAGAATTATAAAGAAAAATTTGCATAAATTGCGCAATAAATGATGTTGTATGTAATATTTCTATCATTAACATATGTATTTAAAAGCATATCCTATCTTTTACAATACATAAAGATATATCATCAACACGCAGATACACACACACATACACAATCGAAGTACAAAGCTAAGAGTTTTGTTTTACATTTGCAATGTGCGTATTGGGCGTATTAAGCAAGGCGCTAGCTAACGAAGTGCGAAGATGAAATTTTTGGAACGTTTAAACTTTATTTAAAAAGTACAACTATATCGTATATAATTATTGTAAATGTTCATAAATACTTTCACCGCCTTCTTTCCTACTTAATTAACAGTTATTTATCTCTTAATAATCGCTGTTGTTTACTTTTTTTCAATGAGTATAATTTAAAAAAGAACAAATTAATTGAAAACAGTTATTTAAGGTATTCACAAATTTTTTTTTTTGCCAATTTATTTCTCTCTCTCAAAGAAAAAATCTTCATAGTTGTTTATTCAATAATTAAACGCTTAATAATTATCAAAAGCGGAAAGTACAATTTACCGGAATAAGTAACAGGAATTACAGATCATTTTAAATTAAGTTTATTTCACTAGACTTTACATCATTAATTTATTAACTTATAATTAATTATTCATAACTTATTAGTTTAATGCAAAATGCATCTAATACATCCAATTAATACTTGACAGGTTTTTTTTTTCCCGACAGAACTAGACATTATCCGGAAATTTACACCAAAAAAATCTTCACAACGATTGCATTATAAGTTTTTTGTTCTGTTCTGTTTTGTTTCTTCTGTTACTTAGCTACACAGAAAATTTGTTGCAAAGAAAAGTCTTCAGGAATCTTTCTGGAATTAAACTTGCTGCAAAAAAAAAAAATCTTCAAGAATTCTTCTGGAACGAAATTTTTTACTTTTGAAAAAATAATGACAAGTAATAATAACAATAATTGTTATTTTAATTAAACTGTTTAATAATTAAACAAAATCACAATAATTTATATCTAACAGTTAAAAACATTGCTACATTTATCAGCAGGTATCATGCTGGAAAATAATTGCTTTTCAGTGTGATACGTGTGTGGATACGTGCGTGATATGTGTGTGTGCGTGTGTGTGTGTGTGTGAGTGTGAGTGTGAGTGTGTGTGTGTGCGTGTGTGTGTGTGTAATAAATATATGCTACAAGTTCAAGTTTTGCATTTTATATTTTTGCATTTCAAAATCAAAATGATATTTACAAAACATTTTGAGAATGGAGATAAGCAGAAATAATGTAATGGAAAATTTTCAGCAAGAAGAATTAAAGATGAAAATGATAGCGACAGAAAAAGGAAGGAAAGAAGAAGAGGGCGGTAAATAGAGAGAGGAAGAGGAAGTTGAGGATATTTTAAACAAACCTGTCCGATATTGTCGTCAATTTTAAATTGACTTTATTTGAAATGCATTAAACGAAAAAACAAAAAAAGAAAAAGAACCAGTTCTAAATCCGCAATAAAGAAGAATGAAGAATATTTTTGCTTCATTCCAATTTTCCTCCCTTCGATTTAGCCAAACTATTTCCATGTCTCATTCAAATTTAAATCCATTATTAAATTTGCATATAACAAATTACAATTATTATTTCGTCGCTCATAAATTTATTCCAAACAACGAAATTTCTTTTCATTTTTCATAATTTCTTTTCCGTTAACTTTTTTCTCTCCCTTTCCCACTCTCTCTTACCCTCTCTCTCTCCATGTAACATTATGAGTGAAATTTTAATTGATAAAATTTAAATACTTTTATTAATTGACAATTTTTTTCTAAATTACATTTTCCAATTCAATTTTACAAAAAGCGAAAAAATTCCGACAACAGATCAATACATGCATATTTATTATCATTGAAGTTTTTAAAGACTAATAATTCATTTAATACTTTAATAAATACTATTATATCTAATAGTTCAAAAATTTTGAACTTTGTTTTAAAATTTAAATATTAATTTATTTTCAGTCTTCCGATTTTATGCGATTTTTCCGATTATTATCCACTTAGCAATATACGTCAATTTTTCTTTCTTTTTTTTTAAAATTTTTTCAAAAAAATTAAACTTTGAAGATTTTTCTGGAAGAAGTGTTGTTTAAATTATTCATTTCTAACTATTATATTAAAACATACAAGTGATTTCGTTGTATGCATTTCATTAATATTAATTTTTTAGCATATAGATTTGGAAAAAGAAAAGTGTTGGAGAGAGAGAGAGAAAGAAGCAGAAAGAGATGAATTCAATTATTATTGTCTATTTAATTCACTTCAACTATTATTTGTCCATTTTATTCACTTCAGTTATTATTGCCTATTTATTAATAACAATGTTGTAACAGAAATTTTGATCACATTTGAAAACGAAAGAGTTTATAAGAATAATAGAAAATAGACGGAGTTGTAAAGATAATTAGATTAATTAGTAAGTAAATATTTGAAGTTGTAAATATAAATATAAAAAAAAGAATGAAGAAGTTAAATTGGAGAATTTATTTATGTCAACGGAACACAAAGAACAGGCAGATCTCAACGAAGTACAAATTAGTCCCTTTTTCCAATTGAAAATTTCATAGTTCATTTTAAAATCTGAATAATGTTTAGTTCAGGAGAAAATTTCCAGTTTACATTTTCCGACTAATTTCAAATTCAATAATAAATAATTTAAATGGGAAAAAAGAGAAAAGAAGTCCAATTTTTGGAAAGCCCGTTTTATTTCAATTTAAATTTAAAAAAAAATAATATTTTTGATAAATTTTTTATTTTTTTCTAAAGAGAATGGTTATTTATTTTTATTGAGCTTATCTCCTTGCGTAATTTTATCACAAACAAGTTTGTTGTTTCTGTTAATAAGGACAGGTTTATCGAACTGTTATTTCCATGATATATAATGATGATTTTAGCTGATGCACAAAATTTGCGCAATTTAAAATTCAAGTTTTTCAAATCGGCTAATATCTTTTTTATCTTGCATTCACGATAAAGTGTATGTGTGTATGTCTATGTGAAATTTTGAATTGTTAAATTTATGAATTATTTGAATTTGTTCCCATTTTCAGTTTTGTATGTGGTGTATATGTGTGTATGTGTGTGTATGTGTGTGTATGTGTGTGTATGTGTGTATGTGTG
>JARVGP010001442.1:0-15397 GCA_029876185.1 Mansonella ozzardi
AATATAACATCACACGTAAATTTATTCTTCGTATTATTGAATGCAACAAAGCTGAATATACGAATCACTTTTTATGTTTTACTTTTGTTCTATTTATTGCTTTAAAAGCTTATCTCAGTTATTGTACATATGCTCATGAATTGTCACATTTCAAGTTTGTTATTCAGTTATCACATCATTAATCTCAGGACATTCGCTATGCATTGTTGGTCTTTCAGGTAGTTATCAATTCAATATTATCACTTTTGTCATACCAAATATCTGCTATTTTTATCAAATTTTGCTATTGATAAATTTTAATTTTCAAGTGTAAATGTAAAATATATTTGTTGGTATAAGACCTTCAACATATCAATCTATAATTTTAATCCTTCATTTTCCTTAACCTATTCTCCAGCATTTTCTATTTTCATTTTCAATTTTGATTTAATTTCAATCTCGTTTTCTACTATAAATGGCGAAATTAATCGCTTAACATCATGGTTACACGCTTAAGTTTATATTTATTTCAATGTAACAGCAATTTTAGTTAAAGATCGAAGCAGAGATAAAAATTCTCGAATTATATGCGGAATATTTATATTTTTCAGAGATGAAGTATTGAGTAAAATGTGATGTTAGATAATATCTATCTTAGTTAATGGAGAAAATAAGTTAAGTTGAAATAATTAAAATAAGTTAAAAAAAATTGATGGAGAAAATTATTTTAACTTAAAAAAAAGTTAAAATAAATTAAGCATGACAATGAGCTTTTTTTCTTTTAATCTTTTAAATTATCTTTAAATTAAATTTCTTTCAGTCATTTAAATTATCCCTTCATTTAACACTTTGCATTCAAAACTGACCGGAATAAATTTTAAAATGGATCATAAATTTGATTAATAAAGGATATATTGATGGCATTTCATTCATTGTTTATAAAGGCAGGATAAATATTTGTTGGTGAGATTTTTTGCAGTAATTTACTGTAAGAATTGTATGTAATGCATACAATGCTTCCACACTGTAACTTTAACGACTACAGTTATTGTTTCGAATTCTGATCTTTTATTGGGATACCCTAAGATAAATCAGGACACCCTAATTGTAAGAAACATAATTATACATGCTATCTCCGTTGTAAGATTGAAAATAAATTCGAATATGAAGGATAGTCTTAGATAAACAAAGATTATGTATTACTGTGTGATATGCTAGCACTTGCAACATATGTTTAGCACAATATGTTGTGTCTTTTTTCTCTTCATGTATTTTGATATATTTTGTTGTGTAAATCTTGCTATTCCCTTCAGCAACATTTCTACTCGTTAGAAGAAAGTCCGTGAACAGGTGCAGACAAAGTTAACTTTGTCCGAAAAGTAAAGAATAGATTATAAAGTCACTGAAGGATTTCTGTTAGAACATTGGTATCATGGGTGGTCCATCGGTCACTGCTGTTTCAAGACTGAAGAAGGACTATGCAAAATTGATGAAGGTTTATTTCTTTTTTTTGAATTTTATGAGATTTCTAAATAGAGCAAAAATTGTCCTCTATTAATTAATGTTATATTTATTGGCTAATATTCTGTGCAATGGTATTGTATATTGAAGTATTTTAGGATCCGGTACCATTTGTTACAGCAGTTCCCCTTCATTCTAACATCTTGGAGTGGCATTATGTGATAAAAGGAGCACCACAGACACCTTATGAAGGTTATTATTAGCAATTGTATTCTGTACACATTTCTCAGTTAACTGCAACAATATCTTCAATATTTAGTGCAAAAACCGTGAAGAAAGTTTTTAGTTTACCATGTCTTTAGACAATGCTTTCAAAATAGTGATAGCAAGAGCTACCTTTATTATTATGCAGGTGGATTCTATCACGGCAAACTTATTTTCCCGCCCGACTTTCCATTCAAGCCGCCATCAATATTTATGTTAACGCCTTCTGGACGTTTCCAAACAAATACAAGATTGTGTCTTTCGATCTCTGATTTCCATCCAGATAGCTGGAATCCTGCTTGGACGGTTCGTTTGTTTTAAAGTATCTTGTGCGTGAATTTTTCGTAAAACTTTGTAGTATTCCATTTTCTATAAAGATCGTACTATCAAGCAATAATTTCAGGTTTCAACTATCATAACGGGTTTGCTTTCCTTTATGAATGATACAGCTCCAACTCTAGGCAGTATAACCTCAAGCGATGGAGAGAAACGTGTTCTTGCTAGGAAGTCTAGGGAATACAACTTGAAGGTCCATTTGTTTTCATTATTTAACATTAGTTTTAGGAATACAATTTGAAGGTCCATTTGTTTAACATAAAAAGGAATTATTAATTCGTTTTTATTTGTTTTTGTTTAAAGTGTTTTTGTTATTGCAGAACCGAATCTTCTGCGAACTGTTTAGTGATTTGGCTAAGGAAATACGAGAAGAATTGGCCGAGGAACGAAATAAACTGTTGACGGAAGAGAATGTAGCAGAAGAAACCACGTCACAGAGAAGGTCTTTATCCTGATCATAACTCAGAGATGTACGTACGATGTATGCATAAAAATTTTTAGAAAATGAAAAGTCTTTTCATTTTGATTTTAGATATTTTTTTTTAAGTTATCGAAAATATTTTTACGTTTTTTCGTCATTATTCTTTATTTGCAAGCAGCAATTTTTTAAGGTTTGGTGAAGAGGGCGAGTACGCTACCTTGACGTATAATCTTGTGGTGCTTGCAGGAGTGGTGTTAATTGCGTTTGCAGTTAGATTTGTCATATTATCTGCTCAAGAGGACAACTGATTATGTATTTACCATTGGAAACTGATATAATATAATATAATGCGTAAATTTCATTATAATTTCTCATCAATTTATACGTCGAAACTTAAGATTGCTGAGATTCGAAATCAGCAACCTTGGACTTTGTGAAAATAAAAAGCAAACAAAGAGAAAAGTAAATTTTTATTCTTTCGTTTTTTCCCCTTTTTCTACAGTTGCTACAGATCTTGTAATCTTTATTTTATAGCTGATAATTACTCTGCACATCTATGATAATGATGCAGTACCAATCTTTTTTCATCCAAATCTATTTCTACTGCTTTTATTGGCATGATTTCCTCTAATGTAAATTTTCTTTTTAGTTCTTGTCATTTTTTTCTGGTTCTTTTTTTTTAAAAAAGAAACAATTATTTTGCTATTATTTATTCATTACTCATCAACTCATGCCAATGATACCAACTGACTGACTGATTGTTCATTTGTACATTATGATTTAAATAAAGAATTCACACAAAGTGTTCGTTTTTTGTAAAGGCTTTTGTATCACAAATATATTCATGCTCGTAGCTTTTATCAAATCGAATAATTAAATCATTTTGTGAATCTTCTGCAGATTTGGGCAAAACTTTAATAGTAATTAATGAACATCATTGATGTGGCGATGGCATTTGCGGTGTGTACTGCTAAATAATAAGTAGTTCTGTAAAATTGTTTGTAAATTAAATACTACTTTACTTTTTTATAGGTGGAAGTTTATGTTGCAAACGAATGTTGTGGAGAAAGACATAGTGGCTTTCTCTAAAGAGAATCTCAGTTCTTTCTTAAATTGTGTTTAGCTTGAATGTTAATTGGCAGAGGGATACTGTGATTCCGCGAGTAAATGACCAAGACATTGAGTATTGCATATGTATGGCGAAGATTTCTTATGTGACATATATCATGGCTACTGATAACTACTGATAATCGAAGGAGCAGAACTTGATAACTCATCTTTATCATATGATTGGTTCGTCATTTATGTGGTTAATGCTGAAGACTTAGATTGATTATCAATATTATTTTGGAATTGATTCTAATCAGTAAATATTTTTTTAGATCTATTATGTATTATTCGGAATGGTGATATATAAAATTAGGAATGGCTCGGCGATTTTTCATGCCTTTGCAAGCAGTAATACTTTTTTGTGGCTGTTTAATTTGCGTTATTTGTACTATCATACTTTCACTAACATGCAGTTGCGAGGAGCAACTTAAATCCGGCAGACTACGCAATTCCGGTTTGTACAAACAGCAAGGCAGGTTATTCAAATTTCAAATTCAGGAAAATATTTATTCTTGTTTATACACGCCGAATTATTGTTATTGTTATCTTTCCTTACTGTTTCTATCTTTACATTTTGATAAAGTTAATTATTAAATGATTTTTATTTCCTTGTGAAAAAGGGAAGAAGAACTGTACGCTAGTTCGAACCATTATAGATTAAAAAAATATTAGAAATCAGGATGCAACATTTTTATGAACTGCAGGTATTTCAGAATCAAAATGATAATTTTGTATGTATGAAGGCTCTTCAGATTTACCTGCAACATATTTGGCGATTGTGATCATGTCAACTCCCGGTGATGCCATGATACGTGCTGCTATTCGTAATACTTGGTTAAAATTATCCTCAAAAGGTGGTTTAGAAATAGTTTAATGTAGAATTTATTCATTTTCGTAATATATATGAAAAACGAAAAATAATACCAAAACAAGATTGATCGTTTTCAAAATTTTGCAGGTAAAGCAACCTTCCGTTATGCCTTCCCAATTGGAACAAAAAATCTGAGTTCACTGTTCAAGAAGCGTCTCAAAGAAGAAAATAATTTATTTAATGACCTTATTTTTCTGGAAGATTTCACGGATACCTACCAGAATTTAACGAAGAAGTCTTTGCTCTCTATGCAAGCTATGCACAAGATGTATAAATTTCAATTTTTGTTAAAGGTTATCTTTTGTTCAGTTATTTAAATTATAGGTCGACCGTTATGAACTAAGGCAAAATTTGTCCGACAAAATGTTTTTTGTCTAGATTGTTTTTTGATAATTTAGTTGTCATGATTGACTTAGTTTACACTACGATTGACTTAGTTTGCATTATCTTAATTCCAAAAAACATTGCGAATAGTCGATTTTACAATCTTCTTTCTGTTCATTTTTTGATTTATCTTAGTTTGTAATTTACCTTTTTAACTTTGCGATCTCCAATTTATATTTTTACTTTCTTAAAGGTGGATTCTGATTCGTTTGTACGTTTGGGGACATTTTTGAAAGCGTTAAAAGATATTGAGGATCCAAATTTATACTGGGGTTTCCTGGATGGAAGAGCAAGACCAAAACGAAGAGGACAGTGGGCTGAAAGGGATTGGATTATATGTGATCGCTATGTTCCTTATCAGGTATTTTATTATTTAAAGCAAAACATAGAACTGTATTCGCTCTCAAATCTCGAATTTTTGGAAGATTTACGAAATTTTTTATAGCTTGGAGGTGGTTACGTTTTATCCTACAAGTTGGTCGACTTCGTTGTACGGAACAAAGATCTGCTGAAAATTTACAAGTAAATCTTCGTTTAAAATAAATATTGGCACAACATTTTTCTGCAAAAAAATAAGTATCTGCGTAAGTGTAAGAAATATACGGAAAAATAAATTTATAGAAACGTTTATATAAACGTCTGTAAAATCATTATTCAGGAATGAAGATGTGTCAGTAGGTGCTTGGTTGGCAGGCCTTTCCGTTCGTTATGTTCATGATCCTCGTTTTGATACCGAATTCCGTTCCAGAGGATGCAATAATCAGTATATTATCACACATAAGCAAACGTCGGAATCTCTAAAGGTTACTTTCTTAAATTTGACCAAAAATTTATTGAGTTTCTCCAAAACTTGATAATAGAATTAAATATCTTGAGCCTATTGCCCAAGAATCTTACTAATGCAGCAATTATATTGTTCAAAAGAGCAAGTGTAAATTATTTGTTTTTTTTATACTTGAATTTGATTTAATCATTCTTATTCATCTTCAGCAATTATATGCTTCAGTAGTAAATACTGGTAGGCTTTGCACAAAGGAGTATCGCATTCGACCATCTTATGTTTATGACTGGTCAGTTCCACCGAGTATGTGTTGTATTCGACAAAATGGATCTGATATACCATAATTTGTCATTATCATTTTGAATTAGTTTTATCATAATTTTTAGAAAAAATTATGTGATAAGAGATAACTTCTTGTCACCGTGTTTTGTATAAAGAATAATTTGTGGCTGTAGAAATTATGTTTTCGATCTGAAAAGATTTATAGTTTGAATAATTTTTTTGCAATTCATAGTCTCTATTTCGTAAATGAATCCTCTAGATTCACTTATTAATTGCATTTTATACTTTATGCTAATTATTCTTTTCATTAACATATATTTTTTTTTTCATTAAATTTTTTATTTGATAAAAATTGAAATGCAATAAATTGTTGTTTTTTTTTTTTTTGTAAAAGGACTTTTGTTAAAAAAATCTGGCTTATTTATTTCTAAAGATTGGACTCACTTCCATTCATTTTTTTTTAGCTTCTGGGAATTTCAATTTTACGCTTTTTACTTGTGAGGATTGAAGAAGAAAGAATGAATAAATAGAGTTTCGGTGTCAGTTGTTATTTATTTCAGTTTTAATCTTGAAGTGTTTGGAAGAAAGGAAGAAATAAAATAGAATTATGGTAGATTTTGATCTATTACATTGATACAATCTTCTGAGATCTATTCTACCACTTAGACAATCTTAGCAAACATTACATCATATGCCTAAAAAGTTCCTTCCATTTGTTGTGCGCTGAATTCAATTTTTCGTTTTTTCAAGTATTATTTGATGCTTGCAAACTGTAAAGACTTTACAGATTCTTTTTTTTTTTTTTTTGTAGGAGACTATTTTTGGGAGAATTCATTAAATGCATCTGATGCGCGATGCTCAAATAGAAGACCCTAATTCTATTTATAATGGTACCAGCCAATCGGAACTTCTTTTATGGCAATTGATTGGTCCATTTTCAATATTACTTCGAAATATCGCTGTACCATGGATATTTGTTGGTTTCCGTTTCGCTTTGCGGAATGGTTTTTGGTAAATTTAAAAATTTAATTTCAATACTTTACGCTTTTCGAAGTATTGTTTTCGCTTATGCATCAAAGCTCACTTTAACAAAGGCTGTCAATGTGAACTTTGGTGTCTATCCGGAACAGTTGTAATGAGCAGAAGAGAGATAAGCCGTGAGGTGCAAAGTTACCATTTCACATTTATGGGCTAACAAATTTGACATAAAATTTGAATTTTCAACTTTTAGCCTAAATAGTGACTTCTGTGGAGCAATAATGTTCCGTCTTCTGGAAGTAATTTGGGATATAAAATAGTTCACTTTGAAGGTCGTTTAGGAATATGAGTAGCTAAATGTTAATAATAGCTAAGTGGTTTTATGTTTACTATTGTTTGCCATGAAAAAAGTGAATTTTTCAGGTTGAAATTCGCACTTGATTTCTTGTTCATAGTACTGCCAATTATTCTTTCGCTAACATTATTCTCCAATCATCTATCTGTGATACTTTTGCTGCAATTAATTGCTTTGCTTTCTCTAGTAATTTTTCTACTTTATGAATATTGCTTTATTGCACGCGAAAAACCTACACTACATGAGATTTTCAGTCAAATGGTTGACAATCAACATTCACCCACCGAATTCATCACTTACATGAGGTTATTTTTTCCTATTTTTAGACATAAATAGCATTTTTGAAAATATTGTTTCAATTAAATTTAGAAATAATAGTAATAGAAATAGTTATTTCAATCTTTCCTCATTTTTTTGTTTTTCCAGTTCATTTGAATTTGTTTAATTGAATGAAGTAAGTACGATGCTAAAAAGTAGTGAATCGATAGTAAGTACCAGAAGTTTTTTTTAAAAAAATTAATCTTTTAGAATTTAAATGACAGAAAACAATATACAATTGATGATAATAACTTTCATGAAGCTCTCATCCCTAAAGATAAATTTTACACCGAGGATGTTTTCTTTTAGTCATGAAAAATTCATAATTCATAACAAAAGCCTTTTTCTCTTTAGATCTACAGGCCTAATTGCAACTGCGGTTGCAATTCTTGCTGTTGATTTTGATATTTTTCCACGTCGTTTTGCCAAAACACACACTTATGGCCAAAGTATTATGGATCTTGGCACCGCAGCATTTGTTTATTGTTTTGCTGTTGTTAATGTTTTCAAGAATTTCCCTAGCAGGACCAAATCTTCATCTTCACATAAAAGGTTTTTCTTTTGAAAATTCGAAACAAAGCTTGTTTTAAAATTTTTTTTTTAAATGATAGAAAGTATTTAAAGTCCTTAAAGGACTGCAGAGAGAGAGATATTTTATGTATGAATGATAAAAATATAAAAATATAAGTGTTAAGATAATCTAACGTTCATATTGAGTTTATTGACCTTGTAGTTTTGTATTAAGAATATCTATCAGACTATTTTGGATAATAATTTTATTGCAGACATTTTTTCCAACAACACTTACCGAGCATTATATTACTGTGCTTAGGTCTCGGAAGGACATGCATCCTGCACTTATTAAATTATCCAACACAAGTTGTTGAATATGGAGTACACTGGAATTTTTTCATAACACTAGCTTTTCTCAGGGTTTGTGTTTTGAATTTTAAATCATTTTAGTACGAAAGATAATTGCTTGAAGATATTAGGATACGATAATAATAAATAATAAATTTGCATGATGGATTTTTGTTTAGATTAAGTTAGTTACCTGTTAATATCAGGAATAAATGGAGTGCTAGAAAGACCAATGTTACAGGAGAAAATTCAAGGTCTCTTTGTTAACATCTTATTCGTTACCAATTTTTTCCAGATTATTGTGAAGCTATTCGGTCGTCGTTTTCATCTAATTTTCGGCATTGTCATCATTTCCGTTTATCAATATTTGTTAAGTGAAAGGAATTTACAGGTTTTAATTTTATTTCTTTAGCAGAGTGCTTCATTTTGGAACTATTCCGACATAAATTTGTTTCTGTATTAATCAGTTCAGAATTGGTTACTTTCGGAAAATGTCAGCAGAGATACCTTTATTGCAATGAACCGTGAAGGCATCTTTTCTCTATTTGGATATCTATCTTTGTATTATTTTGCATCGATTATTGCCCATTTCATGTATTCGACAGGGTTAGTAACTGTTTTTTTTTTTTTGTTGTTGTTTCGATTTTCGCTAGCATGTTTTTATTATTTTAATTGCTAACGATAGATTTCTATATACAAACTCATATACGTTTCAATTCTGTTTTCTGCTAGTGTAGATGGACATCAATAGTAAGAAGGTATTCAACAAAGGAATCTAAAAAAGTATGACCATTTAATTAGCTAGATGAAGTCGTTTTTACTTGACGAATCATTATCAGGTAATAGTTATAGCGGACAGATAATTTTTTTGAGTAGAACAGACAAACATAGTTTGCGATGATTAATGCAGTGGTTCAAAATAAATGGAATACATCAGTTATGATCTGTTTATTGGAATTACAGAATAACACTGAAATCCTGGTTCTACAGAATCTTCCAATTATTCTTGATCGTTGCGCTTCTTTTTTCTGCTCAAAAATTGGCTGAAATGCTCATAGGACCACCTTCTCGGAGAATCGCCAACTTATCTTATGTCTTAGAAATGGTGAGAGCTATACTGCATTCAAAGTTGTCATATAGGAGATCTGTTTTTTCTAATTTCATTTTCATAGATACTCTTTACCATATTCTAATTCTTATATCTCATTCAGCTAGTTATCCATACTATTTATATGGGTGGTTTATTGTTGATACAATTGGCTTCTATTTTCGGATGGGCAGCACAGATGCCACAATTTTCTGTTGGTTAGTTGTTTGGATTTTCCATAAATAATTATTTTTGATTTTAGATATTACATTTTTTTTTTGTGATAGAAACAATTTTCTAAAGCCATTTCTAACTCAGAAAAATGCAAATTTAATCGAAAAAAATGCTTTTTGCTTAAATTTGTCAAAATCTTAGTATTTAATTGTTTTTGTTTTCTCGAAATAATACTTGATTATTCGGACCAAAATTCAATGCTTTAGTTTCATGTTTTGCAGATGAAGGTCCCTTCGAACGTTTAAAGCCATGCATACTTGATTCAGTGAATCATTATGGTATGCCATTTTTCTTGTTAGCAAACATACTCACGGGTCTTATTAATTTAACAGTAACGACAAGCTCTGTAACAAATGTTTATCATTCGACAACCATCATTATTGTATATATGTTCGCTTTATGTGCATTAATCCATCTTTGTGTAAAGTTAAAGCTAACTTGAATTTTTATGCAAACATTCCCTAAATTTTTCATTTCTTGTAATTCATTTATTCTAGAATCCAGTAATTTATTTTATTCCAGATCAAAATTCGTGTCTTTTTAAGGTCACTGTCATTTTCATCATTACTTCTTTTCTCTGCATTTTTTTTTTTTAAAGGCCATTTTATTGCTATCTTATTCAATGTTAAAATTATGCATCTATTTCCGTATCCCTTTTTCTGCCTGTGTCATTATTTTTCTGTTGACATAATTCTTTTTTAAGATGAAAGTTCTTGGAAAAAATTATAAATGAATTCACCGAAATGCAGTGAAACTATTGTTAATCTACTAAATGCTATCTAATATTTCACTGGTTTGTTTTACGATTGCTTCAAAGAACTACTTCAATGATTTAACAGTTAAATTTTTTCTTTCTTAAATTTGCTAACGTTAAAAAAGTTTCAAGTATTGTACGATATGAACATTGCTAACTTTAGGACCAATCGCAGACTTTATGTGATTCTTGATAGGAATTATATATTTTTTTTTAATATTTATGGTTATTTAGAAAGCTTGTAAAATTATCTTTTACATTAAGAATCTCAGAAAGATCCTTTATAAATACTTATAATTCTATTTTATTCGAAAGTTTGCGAGGCGAGTACTTATATAGCTTGTTTCATATATTCGTTATGGATCATATTAAATGAACTCAAGAATTCAAGATTTCTAGACTTGCTCATGTTATAGGAAACTATCTAGGAAGCCATTGATATGCTACTGCTATGTTGATAAAATTGATGTTAGATTGTACAATCCTAAATCATTATATCTATTGAGTGCCAATCACATTTTATTTCCGATATTATATACGTGAATATTTCAAGCCAAATGTAAACATGTTTATTGATGAAAATAGAATGAATGTATATTAAGATATCGTTTCATGTTGCATGATATTTCATCGAAAATCCAAGCATATAATAAGAACAAAGATGAAAATTTGATTTCACACAAATATTTATTGAGTATTTAAATAAGTTATCATTTGATATTAGTAAAATATTTCTAAAAATTAAATTAGATTAAACTAGAGAACATGAGAAGATGCTAGCATCAGATGAATATTTTTTCAATAGTTTCAGCCTTTTTATCAAATTTTTTATACTGTATAAAAATGTTGCCTTTTCAAACAGAGCGATTAATCTTGTTCTGTTGAACTTTTCTTAAACATTAAATTCACTTATTTTATTTGATCATTTCTTTCTCACTTTTTGCCTTTTTGTTTCGATGGAAGAGAAATCTTGAAGGGGAAAAAAAAGATAATATTAAATAATATTGGAATAAAAATATTTAGCTACCGTAATACTCTAACATTAATTAAGGATAATGCCGATTTATCACTCAGGACCACTTCAACAGCACTTCACAAGAATGATTTTTCATTTTTAAATTAGCACTTCTAATTGAAAGCAGCAGCTTATCTTTCCAATAATCTTAAAAAGAGGTATGTAATAATGTTTGGAAATAACATCAAAGAACACATGATATTACAGTAAATACAGTAATTGTAGCAACTAGAAAGATGGGAAGTTACATTAAGTGAACATCAGAAGAGAAAGTAATTGGGTGGATTTTGAGATGACAAATGAAATTGTAATTCTAAAGCAGTTAATTTTATCTCTATTTATTATATGCAAATGTTAATGATTCGTATATCTCATCTTAATGAATCCTATCATCATCTCCTGAAGCATTCTCTATATCGGTTGTTTTATAATTATTATAAGAAATGCAGAATGGTACCACTCAAATAGAGGTTCTGCTCTTTCAGACTTTTGGACCAATGTCGATAATAGTGAGAAATATAGCAGTACCAGCAATACTGCATATTTTTTCGTGTGCGCTTCAAATTGGCAATTGGTTAGCCTTAGTAGAGTTACAGGTCCATGAAGTAGTTAGAAAATAAGAATTAATTTTTTTTTTTATATAATATTTTGAATTGAGATATTTTTGACATTGATTTTGTAACTCTGTAAAAGTTACAAAGTTAATCAAAAAAAAAAATTTTTGTAACATTGATTTAATGAAAATAACTGCACAATCTGCATAACTATTATTATCGCAAGATAAATTATAGGTTAATTTTTGTGCTCGATCTATTGTTTATTGTGGTACCAGTGATACTATCCTTAACCTTATTTTCGGATTATATACCATCATTACTGCTCGCGCAAACTATAATACTTCTGACCATTATCGTTGTTTTAATGTTTCATCACTGTTTGATCAAACGAAAAAAAAGAACATACTATGATTTATTCTATCAAATCAATGATGATCATTATTCACCTACTAAATTCATCACTTATATGAGGTGATTGATACATAATCTGCAAGTCCGTAAAATTAAATCTAAAATGATCAGAAGATTAATTTAACATAGACTTTTAGTATATGATGTTTGAATAAAAATTGATATGAAATATTTCTAAAATGGAAATCTATTTAAATCTGGCGCTTGTCATGTATTTGTTTTAATGTTACTGCAGATTATACGGCTTTCTTGCCACAGCTGCTGCCATACTATCTGTGGATTTTAATGTATTTCCACGTCGTTTTGCGAAAACATCAGTTTTTGGCCGAAGTGTGATGGATCTCGGCACAGCTACATTTGTTTACTGTTTTGCTGTGGTTAACGTATTTCGGCATTATCCTGGAAGAGTAAAAAGTGTTGACCACTGGTTCTTTTTCCTATATTTTTTCATGATTTTAGATATGTAATATGGTAATTTATTGACATCAACGTAGTAAACCAATAGTGAGCCAAAATAGATACATTTCTGTAAATTCAAGTGAGTTATAAATTGGAGAATAGTGTTACAGAAAGAGAATAGTAGCAATTAGTATCACAGATAGTTTTTAAACAAATTAAATATGACATGATCGAATGCTGGCTTCATGAGTTTATTACGATATTCTAAACTTTGTAATGAAAATATATTGCTGCTATCAATTGAATAGTTGTTTTTCTAACAAATATCTGATCGATACAGGAGATCAAATCAACGATTGAACGGATTATCATAAAAATACATTAATGATAAAAGCATAGTTTAATTTTTTCCAAACAGTTTGTTGAAGGTACTGCTCTTTGAAGCCATCATCAGGTGTTATATTAATTGTATTAGGAATAGCACGAACAATTCTGCTTCATTTGACGAACTATAAGTATCAGATTAACGAATATGGCATGCACTGGAATTTCTTCATTACTCTCGGATTGTTGCGGGTTTGTTTAACAAAAAAAGTATCCAAAATAGAGTTATTTCATGAATCAGAATATCAGGAAGCAAAAAAAATTTATAAAATTTCAGCTCGTAATAAATTTTTTGGGTCAACGCTATCATTTACTGCTGGGAATGGTCATTGCTTTCACGTACCAATATTTTTTAACGAAACAAAATTTACAGGTAATTTTTTACACTTATGCAAAGTAGTTTGGACTAGTAAGTTTTGATTATATACTCTTAAATACTTATTTGTATATGACTATTTTGATTTAAGACTATATCGACAAAAGCTACAACATCGAAATTTTCAAAGAAGAGAGAAAAAATATAATTCTATTTTAAATCAGTATTAATTGGATGGAAATTTGTCAGAAACCACAATATCAATATTTATGATGAACATTCAGTGATTTCGCTGACCAAAAACCTGAGATTCCTTATTGTCAGGAGTATTTGATTTCAAATGAGACAGAAAGAAGAGACTTTGTTTCGAAGAATCGGGAAGGAATTTTCTCATTTTTTGGTTATCTATCAATTTATTATTTGGCATCAGCTATAGCCAGTTTTTTATTTACCGGCATATCACATCAGGATTATTGCGATCCTCAAATAAATTTCAATGTAACCGAAAAAAGGTATAGTGTATGGTGCAGTACATGTCATTGATACTAATGCTAATATTAAGGAAAAAGCTTCATTTACTATTGTGTAATGTCTGTTATTGGTGTTTAAATCTTCTCTTTAGATTATAAGGTATTTTGTACGTTTGCGCTGTATCCTCACGTTTTATATCATCTTATTTGATATGCGTAGAAAAACAATTTTGAAATATATTAATATCCATAAGAGATTAAAGCATTCTCTTTTGCTTTCAAAAAAAAAAAAAAAAAAAATATGAAGGAATTAACCATTTCAAGTAATGGTTGGAGAATGTGAAGATCAATTTTTTTAGGAAACGAATCAAAGTATGGTTCTGTCGCTTTTTTCAGCTACTACTATTCACTGTAATAATTTTCGTAGCACAGGAATTCGCCATAAAGATTGTAGGTCCACCATCGCGAAGAATTGCTAATATGCCGTACATTCTAGAAATGATAAGTGTTCTGTCCATTTACTTCTCTTTTACTGTTTCTAGTATAATAACTGCTTAAGTTTTCGATAATACGTAGTCTGGGCTTATTAATGATTCAGGTCAAAACGTTTCCATTTCTATATGGATAGTTGAAAACTTCATTGCATTCTTAAAAATTATATTAGAACGCTCTTTATGGAATCGTTATTTCAGATGGTCTTTCATAACATCTATTTGTGCGGTTATTTATTCATTCAATTGCTTCAGGGATGGATTTTACAAATGTTGGAGTTCCGCAACAGTAAGTTTACTATCACAACAGATCCTCATTTGTCACTTCGACCATTAAATTCAGAAAAAGTAGTAGTTTCCTAATATATTGCATGAACAGATATTTAAACCCTTTAATTTTAGGTTTAAACGACATAGAGAAAAATAACAGATTGGAATCGCATCCTAAAACAAAAATTGTATCGATTGATGGTAAGCTTTAAAACTTAATTCGAAGCATATAATCCTTAAAACTTAATTTAATGCGCATAATCCTAATAGAATTTTGTAATTTCTTTAAAAGCTACTCACACTGCTAATACAAATGTCTATTACTTTAAAAAACAGTGATACAAGCGAAACTGATACATATCATAGAGTCAACTTTATTACAGATGAAAATCCGTTGGTAGTACAGAAACCATTTCTAGTGGATTCAATCAATCAACAAGGACTGTTGTTTTTTTTGTTATCAAATATACTGACTGGTTTGGTTAATAAAAGTATAAATACTTCTTCGGTGGAAAATGATTACCAAGCAACTGCTATAATAACAGTTTACATGTTTACTTGCACTACCGCTGTTCATGTTTTCACCAGATTGCGAAAAAAACCTAGCT
>JARVGP010001443.1:3620-15852 GCA_029876185.1 Mansonella ozzardi
TAAACGGCGGGACCAAAAACTTAAATTCAATCCTAAAAAATTTCAATTATGTTTTTTTTTTTTTTTTTTTTTTCATCGGAGAATAATTATCCATTCATGAAGTTTTTTGTAGCTTTATTTCGTACATGGAGACAGTTGTGGAAAATAATTTAGCAGTTGCTCGCAGAGGTGGTAATCCGACAATGTTATCGCTTATTGATGCTTTTTTAAATGTTAAACATTTAAATCCAATTCAACGACATACTCAAGTAATCAAATCTTGATATTTATGTGTTGGAAGTCACACTTGTCTAGTTATATTTTGTAAAATTTCGAAGTACTGAGTTTGCATCTACTGCAAGCTTGCAACCATTTATTTCATTTGACAATTCAACCATTAGTTTTTAGGATGGCGTGTACGGACCAAATGGACATGCCCTTTGGGAAGTTCTTTATCATTGTTTAAGGGCTGGAGAACTGCAGTCTGCTGCAAAAATAGCTGATTCACATTTGAAAAATTTGCCGTCGTGCGCAGCTATAACGGTTGCGCTGCTTCAACTTGAAAAAAATAAAAAGTATGTTTTTTTATGGAACTGATCGTATCTTTGTGGAATTTAATGGCATTCTTGTTTATTTTTGCATGGTTCGTGCATTTGATTTTATAGATAGAAAGAAAGCCATTATCATATAATTTGGTTTTTCATATTGCATTTGGCGTAGCTGGAATGATCTTTTGATTTAATGAGAATGTTTAATTTAATGTCTTGCTTAATTTTAGACTTTCTACTGACGATCGATTAAAAGTAAAAGCAGAATTGCGTTGCGAATCTCGTTCGTTTGTGGATATCTATAAAAAGGCAGTATATTGTGCATTACTTGGTGGTGATGTACCTGAAGTTTGCAATAATTTGGAGAATTGGCTTTGGTTGAAATTATATCCATGTGGTATAGATCCTGCTCTTTCTCCTGCAGTTTTCAAAGAACTTCAGCGGCTCATATCAGTTGATTACGGTAATTCATATTCACAGATAAAGTTTTTTCGTAGCATGCAATTGCAAATGATTGATAACTTTGGTGGAAGTGTGGATAGTATTAGAATGTCATGGAAGTCAGAGGATGAAAGTGTCAGTAAATGATGAGCTCGGTCAAAGATCGAACAAATATTATCTCCATAATGAAATTTATTTAAAATTTTCAGTTTCCTACATGTTAGGTAAGGGAGACCGGATCTTCTGAATTGTGGAAAGTCTAGCTAGTTAAGTGGTAGCTTATATTGTAAGTCTCCATTTTGAAAAATATATAATATATGCAATACATATTATTTTTAGGTGAGAGCTACTTTGTCGGTAATGATGGAAGTGTGTTAATTTATTATCAAGCACTGTGGTTAACAGGGCAGTATGAACGTGCGATAAATCTGTTGCACAGGTTATTCAAATTTTTTTAGAAAACTGTTTTTCATCAGAATTCCAAGTTTCTCCAAGTCTGAGCTTTTGAAACGTTGAGTTTCAAAGAAATGAAAATTCGCAGTTGCCGGTTGCTTAGTCTTATGATTTAATAGTATTTCTCCGAGTGCATAAAGTTATTTGCGCTACGAATAAAAAGGAAGTTAAGGTTAAAATTAATTGTAAAATAATTTGTGTAAAATGATCGTGAAAATTGCAGGAATGATATGTTGGTGCATGCAGTACACATAGCGATTTTATTATTTCTGAATGGTGTGTTGATTCCTGTTGACGACATCGGGCATCCAATGCGTTAGTTTTTTAAAGTTTTACTTAAAATGGTTTATTGTTTTCTCAAGTCATTATTTGATATTATAGTTTTGAAATGTTTATATGTTCCTGTTTGTTTTATATACTATAAGCAATAATAATGAAGAATAATAAAGAGTTACTGCAACTGTAATTGAACATCATTGTATAAATTTAGTAGTAAGTCAGCAGGATGATCCAGTACAAACTTTGCTCAATTTTTGTCGCCTTATTTTACTCTATGTGAAAAAATTTGAATGTACTGATGTTGAACGTACTTTGGATTACACGTATTTCTTGAACAAAATGGAATCACCTGTTGGTATGTCTTTTCTTATTTAAATGAAATTCTTCGTTTGATTTTTCCAATTTTTAATGCATTTCAAATGAAGTTGTAAATCCTTCAAATTCTGAATGATTACTGGAGTTCATTAAAAAGCAGATATCTTGTCGATTGAAATTGATGCGGTTGGTGAAAAAATTAATATCGTAAATGAAGATAGTGAGAGGGAATTTCTAGGATATGAATATTTAATAAATGATTGAAATAGTCTGAAGAAGGCAACCAACCCCGTCAATATTATGAATTTGTTATTACTAACGTGCATGAGTTCACCTCAGCAGCAACAGCATTACTGCTCTAAAAATTCTTTTGCTCGGCAAGTAATTTTTAGTAATTTTTACTGCCGAACAAGAGATAAAAACCGTGGTTATTTAAAGAAAAGTTATATCATTACAGGTGGGAATTTGTTTTATTCTTGCATTTCTCGTGCCGTTTATCTGAGCGATGAAACATGGCGTATTATCGGAAAAATTAATGAAGACGGTTTTCGTCATGAAGGATTGATTGATAAATATGCGAAAGATATCAATATTGAAGAAGCTATCGCAAAAGTTGCCTCAGATACCGAAGTCAGTGGAGATGAAACGCTTGCTGCACAACTTTATATGGCTGCTAATGTTAGTTATAATCTTTGAAATTTTGATTTTTTATGTGATTCGAGGTAATCTTGATAAATTGCATCTTGGAATCGACAAAATTTTATATAAATCTAATTACTACCCTCAAATTTTAATGTTTAGCTTAAAAATCATAGCAATTATTTTTAAAAATTGTTTTTTGTACAGCATGTCGAAGATGCAGTACGATTGGCTTGCGAAGGGTTAGTTAAAGAAATAACTAGCCACAAAGATATCGGTGAAGCTCGTAAGTTGGCGCTATGGCTTGCAGCTATTTGTAAACGTTCAGCGATAACAACTCGAAAGAATAAATTGGATTTACTCCCAACTTTGTATCTCTTGCTTGATTTGTCCACATTTTTTCAACTTTATCAGGACAAAAGGTATGTCGATGATTTTAAATTACCTTGCTTATCATAACTCCATAGATATTTATTTCCTGGAAATGAAAAAGAAATCTCATCTGAAATTTCATGAACTCCATAGGTATGAACTTATGCTAGCTGTGATATTATTCTTTAGACAAATGTTTTATATTTTGACCGAGCAGGTTTTGTGGTTTCTCTATTTCACTATAATCTATGGGTTTTGTCAGTTCTAGAAAAATAATTCATTATTCAAGAGACATGTTATATGTCGTGTTCTTGTCAGTTTCACTTATCATGTTCTAAATCAGAAATAAGGGGAAATAACCTAAGCCAGAAATAGGGATGATATGTTTATATTTGGGATTTCTCTGGAACGACTGGAGATTCACTGTTGTAAAATCTGTCTAACAGTTCTTTATTAGATTAAATGCTTATCTGATATGTATCTTTTAAAAATTTCCATTTTCAGATTTGAAGCTTGCATAGAAGTAATTAAGAAACTGAAATGCATACCGGTGAATCCGGATGAAGTGCAAGCATTTGTATCCGCTTTTTACATGGTCTCCGATCAAGTTAGTTTTTGTTTTTAATAGACATCTGAAAAACTGGAAACTACTTTTTGTTTGACTTTTACCATATTTCAGGTATTTTAGTAAATTACAGAATCTAGAACGAGATAAATTAATTTTTTTTCCTATACGATTTTTGAGTGGTGTGCTTATATTATTGGAAATTAATTAATTAATGAGGCAGTATGTGGGTTTTTTGATAAAACTATTAATTAGTATTTATCTCGCACTAAAATTGGTTCTTTTATAAATTAGATTTTCATCTAGGACTGGAAACTTTGTGCAACATTGGTTAGCCTTATTATTTTCCTGATAATATCAGCAGCAATATAAGAGTTAGATCATTATGATCTTGTCAAGTATCTTTTTCTCTTTAGATGCGGTTAGTATTGCCAGACTTGTGCGTAGCAGTGATGAAACTGTTGGCGGAAGAAATGGATCGAAATCCAGCGGCAATCGATGAACTCCGACCAGTGGCCAAAGCAATTATTTTGTATATTGCGATGATCCCATATCGGTTCCCCTCACAAATTAGTACACAAATTCTTCAATTAAGCACAATTTTCGAATGAATAAAACTTTTTGGCAAAAAGTTTTGTGACACTTCGTATCACTTGTCATCCTATTGATTACTAATTGTCCAAGTACTTATCGGTATTTCTACAATTTATGTTGAAAATTATACTTTTTTGAATTGGTTCAGTAATTTAAACAATATTTTTAAAGTTACTGGCCCTAAAATGTTAATGAGGTACGTATCATTAGATGAGAATAATTCTGTGTTTCCAGCGAATTAATTCTTTCATCTGTCTGCGTTATTTATCGATCTCTTATATTTCTTTTCATACAATTGTATTTTGAAATTTTTCTAAGAAAAAGCTGTTTTTGCTGATATTTTAAATTTTGATCGAATAAATTATACATGTTTTTAAAAGTATGCAGTTTTCTGCCGGTTTACCATTAAATTATCTTGTTATTACTTCATTGCTCAGTTTATTCTTTTTTTTCTTAATTTCATAGTTAGCATATTTTACATATTATACACTTGATTGCAATTGATCGAATCAGGCAAATGGTTGTTTTACTATTATGAATAATTTTTTAAATTTCAATTTTCAAATCGTACACTCTTGCAATTTATCAAGTAATTTGATTCTGGGTGTATTCCATTGTTCATAATTTAACGATAATTTGTGAGATTTCATATGTTGATGTTTAGAAATGAATTTTTTGAATTTAGAGTAGCAGTGAAGCATTGGTGAATATTTTCAAATTCTTTCATATCATATTAACACTTGGTCAGTTTTACATCCTGAAAAAAAGTTCTATTTTACATCCATCCTGAAAAAATTAGTTTTCCACATTCACAGCTGCAATCTTTCTTATGCCTTTCGAATGCTGATGAATTTTCCATACCTTTATCCTGTAAATGGACTAAAATTGTCAGGTTTATAGTATCACTTCTTTTAATCTAGTCCTAGCATCAATTAATGGATTATTTAATTTTTGAAAAGCTGTTATTGAATTATTGTTTCTGCTGGATTTGACAAATTTTCATAGGATGAAAATGAAATGATGAATGAAAGAATTTCAAGAGCAGAAGTTACAACGTTGTCAATAAGTAACAGAGAATCAGATTTCAATAGGAGATTCGGCAAACTTTAAAGTATTAATAGCTTATAAATTGTATGAGAAGTGAGGGGGCATTTATTAAAACTGTTAATTAATTGCTCATATATTTTTCTGATAATTACTCTGATAATTGTTTTTCTAATAATTACAATCTGTGCTAACATTTTTACCGATGAAAATATATGCGTGAATTGATCAGCTTTATATTTTGAGGCTTAAATTAGCTGAAATAAATGATAAAATCAATATTGCATAACTTATACAAACAGAAATATTTGATGACCATAAATTTATAACAATTCGAAAGTAGGGAGCAAAGATACACCGATAGCTAGAAACTACTATCATTTATATTTGTTAGCAATAATTTACAAATTTTTTCGATTATTTCTAATGATTGGAGATAAGAAAACAGAGAGAAGGTAACGTAAATTATTTTTTGAAATTATTTCAATAAATTGTTTCAAAAAAAAAAAAAAAAAATTTACTCAACTTTTAATACAAAATTTATGATTGCAAAAAATTTCCCACTTGATATCAACTCTCCTTTTTCTTTTTTTTTTCTTGTTTCCTTAGCTTTTTTTTTTTGACATTGATCTCTTTGAATTATATAGTTAAAAATTTTTAAGTTTTACAAGCTTCTAGAAAAATGTTTCGCATGTTGCATCAATTATAGTAAAATTTCAAATTTGTACATTGAATTGTTTTTAGTTGACCCCAATAATTTCATTGATGTTGAAATGAAATTGTGCAATGTTTTGTGTCACCAAAAGTTGACGACATAACATGAAAGTGTCGTAACATTAAGGAATGTTAAAAAAGGTACTACGACAACGACGAAAATTGCTCTTTGCAAGTGCAGGGCAGAAAACAGGCGTGGATATTTATGGATCAGTTTTTACCGCAATTTTCTTGCTTTTAAAGTGAACTTTTTTCTGACCTCTGACCCAAGTGAAATCGAAGTTGCGTGTGGTAAGTAGCAGTAGTACTAGAATATTTATAATATGCTGTATGATTGCTTTTGAATAATATAATGATTGTATTAGATGAATTTTTTTTTCACTCTTTTACGTTTCTTTTCGTTTTTCCGTTAATTGTTTAAAAATTTACGTGATGTACGTGAAGTTGCGCGAAGATTGTTTTTTCCGTTTATTTAATATTGTGTAAGAATTAATTATTTATTTATGAAACTAATTTTTTCATTTGGCAGTAATATTAGCAGTAACATTTTTATAGTAATTTTATAACTTTCAAAAAGAAAAAAAATTCTTTTAATTTTTTCAATTGGAAAAAAATATTTGAAATAACGATAGAAGCAAATTGTATTAGATTTTAACAATAATTTTTAGACAATTATAATAAAGGTCAATTAATTAAAGTTAATTTGAACTAAAAAGGACGAAAGAAGTCTTAATAATAATAAGTTAATGTTTCTAATTGCAAACAACTGGTGAATTTATGAAATAAAATAGCAAATTAATTTTTCTCGCATAAAATATTTAAAGTTTTTTTTATTTAAATTTTTATTTTTAATCTAAAACACTTAAACTTTTTCTTTTTCTATCTATTTAATACTGTATGAAATTACCAAATGCATTATTTTGCATGCATTTTGTGGTTTTACGTATGCATTTATAAAATGCATTACAAGAAATAATTGTTGTAATATTTCAGGCATATTATATTGGCTTAAAAATTTTTACGTGTACGCTATTTGCAATCGTTTGATCGTTGCGATTAGCGACAAACGTATGAAATGCTTTCTTTGTTAAAGAAAGCTTCCGGAAAATGTCAATTAATTGAACAGGCTCGGTAAGAGAATTATAAATTTGTTGGTAATTGAATGATATAAATTTTTGCAATAGGAAAATTTAAATACGAATCAATCATCAACAAATTTCTTGACTATTTTATAGCACTGATTAATTTTGTTTAACATTCTAGAAAAAAACTATCGTAATTTCAGAATTTGAGGAAATAAAATTTTTTATTTTTTTTAGAAAATACAGAAAAAAAACAATGAAATATAAAGTATACTTAGCATCTATCGCATAATTAACATTATTGTGAACTGATATTTAATAGCAGTAAATCTACAATGTGAAAATTATTTAGGCATCTTAGTAGTGAAGTACCGGAAAAGGCATTTGCAGTAATTGTTGGCGGTGGTATTATTGGAACATCGTTAGCTTATCATTTAACGCTTCGTGGTATTCGTGATGTAGTTTTGTTGCAGAAAGGGAAATTGGCAGAAGAAATAGCTCTAAAATTGGTTCACTTTCAAAACTTTTATTTCTTTTCAAAATTTTAGATTGTAATTTTTGTATAATAAAATTATTCTAATATTTTTATCAAAATCTTGCTTGTAATGTTTTGTTATGGTAAATTTGAAATTTCGGTTTTTTTTTTTTTTTGAAACTTTAACGCAAGTCTTCTTTTTTTACTGTGAAACTACTTTAGTTTAGTTTCGATTTTTTTTTCGCTACCTTTGTTTTGTTAATACAAACAATTTTTGATTCAAACTTGTTTGCTTATTAATTTGAATTTAGCTTATAACATCGGGATATTTTTTTGGTAACAAAAGCAGTCCTCATACTTTCGGAGAGAATAAATCATTAATTTATTTAAATGACTTAAATGTTTTTTCATAGAAAAAATTTTGTTCAACATTCATAGAGATGCTTGCTGAAATCTATATCTTAGTTTATTTATCTTTATATTTGGCTAATTGTTTTTAGTTTTATTTTTAATTTATAGCCAGGCTTGGTTAGTTCAGCGCATCCAATTCATCGCTACAAGCCATTCCTTGCATGGTCTGTTGAATTATATGCACGTTTAAAAGAAGAAACAGGAACGGTATTTTTTTTTTCAAAATTTAATGCTCTTTAAGTATGAAAGTATGAAATTTTTGTTGATTTTACGATTTTTTCGAATGTTACATTTCCATCGTTATTTAATGAATGATTCTTTGATTTATTATATGTAATTTCAGAATCTTGAGTTTTTTCGTCCTGGAACATTAAGATTAGCAACTAATGAAGCACGTTTGGATGAATTTCGACAGTACACATCTCGGGACTACTTCCAAGTAATTTTCATTTTTTTTTTAACAAAACTTTTTCTTCTAAGTGACTGAATGAGTCTTTACCGAAATTTGAAATCATTATCTAAATTTTAATCCACTTCATCATGATTCCTTCCATCAAATAAGTTCAGACCAGATTATTGAATGTTTGATTCAGAATTTTGAGGATTCTATCATTAGAGTTTTCAACTTCATATGAATATCATCGTAATATTTATAGCACTTTGCTCATTTTACATTCTTCTTTACAGAAAGGTGATGTGGCAAGAACAACATTAATTGATACTGATAAAGTGAAAAGTTTGGCACCTATTCTGGATACGAAAACTGTATTGGGTGCTTTATATACATTTGGAGATGGTTATATAAATGCCCAAAATTTGACACTTGCTTTGGCCGAAGGTGCTAAAAAACGTGGTGCTGTGCTTGTGGAACAGTGCCCAAAAATTAGAGCATTAGAGGAGGAAAAAACTGATTGGATCGTAAAATTTGATAATGGCAGCCAAATACGAACTCAAAATATCGTAAATGCTGCAGGTGAGAAAATTGAATTTATTGTTAGATTTGGTTCGGAGAGAAACATTTTTAAATTCAGTTATCATCAGTATTATTTTCTCTTAATGACTGCTTTTTCGCTGATTTCCATGTCGTTTTTTGGCAGTACAACAAAAAAAAATTCAGTGCTGTGAATTTATGGAATAAAGAAAGAACAAGAGAAAGAGGAGAGGAGAAGGAAAAAGAGAGAGAGAGAAGAGAAAGAATTTAAAATTTTGCTACGGTAAACTATTGTATATTTCGGTACAAATATGAAATTTCGCGTGTTACAATAAACTTTTTATGATGGATCTAGATCGAACTTCCGTGTTAATTGATGCCTTTTGTAAAATATATGCAGATATGAAATGTTAAATATCATTTTGATTATGAAAGTTTATCTTTTCAACTTCAAAAAGAATTTCAGGTCTATGGGCTCGAGATTTTGGAAGTTTGATAAACTTAGATATACCTCTAGCAATAGTCGAACATCAATATGCATATATTGGTCCTTTACCTGAGGTGAATCAGTATTTTTTCGTTTTTTTTTTTTTTTTTGGAAAGTTTTTTTTTTAAAACTAAATGATTTTTGCTTTAAAGTAATTGCTTGATTAAGAATATGATCAATTACAGCAGTAACTGAACTAAATTAATAACTAGATTAACATTCGTATCAAATATTTTTTGTTATATTTTTAATCGGGAAATCAATGTCTTCGAAATTTAGATAGAGCCGCTGTTAGATTTGCCGGCCATTATAGATCATGAAAGTACATTTTATATACACAGAGAAGGTGATGGTGTGTTATTCGGTGGTTTCGAAAAACAACCTTCAGATGTTGTTATTCGTGAAGACTTGATAGAATATATGCCAGAAGGTATGTTACCGAACAATAAAACCTCACTTTCTGTTATTAGGATCATTTTGTTCAGTCAACCTTTTATGTCAATTTTTCGCCATTTATCTTAGCAAGATAAAGCTTTCAGAATAGCAATGCAGTAATCGAATATAGGTAATTTCTTTCTTAAAAAAATTGAATGTTTAATTTTTTTTCTCATTTCTAATTGTTCCTCTTGATCATAGGTGACATGTTCGACTAAAAAAAAAATGGAAGAAAAAGAGATAATTGAGGCGAAAAATTTTCATTTCATGTTTGCAAACTTTCTCATGCTAGTATTTTTAAATTTACACAGCGATATTAGATGTCTTCAGAGGTGATTGTTGAACCAAATTTTAAACGCTTGGAACATGCATATGAGCGCGCTTGTGATCTTATTCCGTGCTTACGTGATGCTAATGTTGATCCACGAGCATCTGTTGTTACTATGATGGCTGATGGCTATCCACTTATTGGGCCTATCAATCACAAGCAAAATTATTGGCTTCATGTAAAATTTTTTTTATTTCTTTTAATCACTATCAGCAAGTTGAAAATGTTCGTTTTTTCGAAAATAAATTAATCCATCTAATAGGCCGGATATTTTGATGGCGTATCAAGCGGTGGTGGAATGGGCAAATATTTGGCAGATTGGATAATCGATGGCGAACCTCCATCTGAGCTCTTTGACACTGATGCTAATAGGTATAGTTTCTTTTATAAATATCCACATTTCTGTTTTATTTTTTTGTTTCTTAAATTTGTTTTGTCAGATTCTTTTGTATTTTTACCAAACATATTAAATTAGAGAAGTTGCTCGCTATATCTTTAAATTCAAAAATTGGAATTGGACTGATTCAATAATTGGACATCTGAGCGCCCGTTCTGGAATTCAAGGAAGGTTTTAATGAATATTTTCCAATACATTAGAAGTGTATTAATGAATTTCAGGAATATGGAAAATTGATCCTGCTTATTTTATTTGAAATTCATATTACAGATTTGATCGTTGGGTGACGCGAGATTACATCGTCAACAAATGTCGCGAAACATATTCCATGTTTTACAACTGGTCTTACAAAAATCGGTTAGTTGGACGACCTACAGGGCGTATAAGTGGCATTTATGGGCGGCTACAAAAGGAAGGATGTTTTTATTTATTCCGCAATGGTTGGGAGGTCATTTTTACATCGCGGCATTTACATTTTTATTTTCGATCTTGATTCAACTTCGTAAAATCCCACTAGATCTTATTGAAGTATTTCGTCTCAGTATGAAAATGACAGCTGTTGAGGAATATCGGGCATTATCTTAGACATGCAGTTGTACTTAGCGATTCATTAAGTGATACTTATATTTGATGATGCGATGATCTCAATAAGTCATAGAAAGTACGTAAGTGTGAACTGCATACTAATGCTGATTTGCATAAAAGAAATGATTTTTTTTGCAGGTCGCTGAATCATTTGCTGCTGAGTACAAGGATAAGCTACCAAATATGATACGAGAATATGAATTGGTGTCAAATAAATGCGGCATCATCGACTTATCATGGCGTGGCAAAATTGAAGTTGTCTTACTTTTTTTATTTATTAATTATTAATTCTTTTTTTTCTCATGGAACATTCCATTATCAGCCTTTGAGAGACAAGATTTTTAATGTTAAAACCAGTGGAAGTTCGAAAAAGAAGTGTTCAAAGAAATTTTGAAAGGAAAAAATCTAGAGTTTTAAATCTCCATTAGTTCTAAATTGCTAATTTTGAGATTTTTTTTAGTTTGAAATATACTGCACTTTTTAGGTGTGTGGCAGGGATTCCGAAAAGTTTCTTAACTACGTACTTGCGAACGAACCACCGCAATTAGGCGAATTTTCATCGGGATTAATGCTTACGAAAAAAGGAAACATTTTCGGATCATTAGAAATTTTCCATCATGATCAGTATAGGTACTTTTGTAATATGACAAAAACTTATTAGATTAATTAATGATGAGAACTTATGTTGAAGGGAACTTACCAGATTAATTATCGCTTTTTAGATAATAATTGATAATCACCAGTAATTGCTCACTGCTGTTTGATTTTAGTAATGAATCTATTTATTTCCTTTAGGAATAAATCTATTTATTATTTATATAATCTATCTCTATTTATTTCTATGAATCTATTTATCTCACTGCTGTTTGATTTTAGTAATGAATCTATTTATTTTTCGTTTGCAACTATAGCAGATATGCTTTTCAAAATGTGGAATATTGCAGATCGGAATATATACTTTTAACCGATCCAGAGCGAGAATCTCGTGATCTGAACTGGTTGAAAAAAGCTGCAACTGAGATAGATGCTAGTGTGGAAATATCCGGCGTAAGTGAATATCTTGCATCACTTGCCATTGTTGGTCCTAAAAGTCGAGAAGTAAGTTTTTTTTTTTTTTTTTTTTTTTTTTAAAAAAAAAAAAAAAAAAAAAAAAAATAA
>JARVGP010001444.1:0-15439 GCA_029876185.1 Mansonella ozzardi
GCCCAAAAAAAAAAAATTTAAAAATTTCAAAAAATTTTTCAAAAAATATTTTTTTTAATTTTTTTTTTAAAAAAAAATTTAAAAAAAAAAAAAAAAAAAAAAAAAAAAAACGAAATTTAAGGATGTGTAATGATTACGAACATAAAATGTAATATGAAACTTTTCTTTTTACCGAATGAAAATAAACATTACAGTTGCTACTAAAATATGATTTTGTAACAAACTTATGAATTTTTGGTGAATCACGATAGATCATGTAAAATAAGAACATAATGATTAATGTAAGTACGCCATGAATGTAATATGTTGCTGGCCAACCAAATGATGATACACATAGCATTCCCGATATAGGCATTGTAAATAGAGGTCCAATCTAAAAAAAATGTTTAACAAAACTAGTTGATTTTTGACCAATGAAGAGAAAAAATTTCAAAAATTATTTCGAACAAAAATTTCTTAGTGATAAAAATTATAAATTAGCAATAATAATTAGTTGCAAAAATTATTCGTTAGAAAAAATTAAGTCAATAATTATTATTAATGATTTCTTGTAAATTAATTAGCAAAATATTCATCACAAATACCTGTAAATGACACATCATTAATGACATAAACATTCCACTATCAGCCAATAATGACCATTGTGACATAATTGTACCAGTCGCTGGATAAGTTGATGCATATCCAAATCCCTAAAATCAAAATATGTAATTAATTTTGAAATTATTTAAATAATTACTGATTTTTCAATTTGAATTTGACATTAATTTTATTTTTTTCATCCGATATTTAAGTACAAATTTTGTTTATCATAATTCTCGCAATTATATGATCATATGATTTTAAAATATTGAAATAATGCAAAATATAGGGAATGATATATGAGATAATTGCAATATATTTTTTTAATCTTATTGAAATTTGAAAAAATTTCAAAAATAATTTTTAAAAATTTTAGAATTTTTACTTTTTGACCTCATCTTAAATTTATGTACATTATATATATTAATTAATATATCAAATAGGAATAATTTTCGAATTTATTTCTATTAATTAATGGAATTTTTTGAATTCATATGATGTCAAGTATCTATAATTATTTTCATATAGTTATTTCCACTAAATATCCTGGTAGAAAAAATATATCTTTTCTGTTTAACTTATTGATGATCTGCAATAACTTATAGAGAATATAAGTAACTTATCGACGGTGCATGATTTATCAATAAAATTTGCAAAATTATTAACTAGTGAATTAATATGAATCATTACGAACTACTTATTGATAGATTTATAATCAGATCACTTATCTGAAAAGTTAATAGGATGATCTAATCACTGACAATTATATTTATCAAAAATATGAATTTTCTAGATTAGAAAGTTTGACCATATGATTTACACAAATATAACTTATCAATAAAGACATTACTTATTGGTGGATCTTATAGCTACGTGGAAAATATTACTACATCCCTAAATTTCTTCTAATTATTCCTTGAAGTGTTACAGGTGAATTAATTAGGAACTTTTAATAATTTTCTTTGATACTTCAAAAAATCTCATAGCGAAAAGAAATTCAAATCCAAAATTAGCAAGCCATGGAATTAGCAAAGTTGAAATAGCCGATATGATTCCAAATATTGTAAGTAGTGTCCTGAAAGCATTTACAATTGACTGCTTATGCTCTATTAGAGAACTTTCACTCTTCATTTATTTTCAGACCTATCTTTGATTCATTATTGATATCAAAAAAGAAAACAAGAAGAAAGCTAACAAAATCAACATTCGAAAATTTATCAGATTTTAATTTGGAAAAATTGAATTAAATTTGGACTGAAATTTTTGGAAAGCTTACCTAATTGTTAATTTTTGTTCAAGTAGAATTACTGGATAAGTACCTACAAGATTACCGATAGCTGTTGCTGAATATAACAGACCTTCTTGAGTTTTTGTGAAATAATTTGCTTCATTTGATAAATCTAAAATACGATCTGTTAACATCAACACGAACTAATTACCAGTTATCAAATACCAATTCTTATCAACAAAAGCTGATAATCAACAGATATCGAAATCACTCAATTATTCATTCATAAAATACTGCTACTTATATTTGAATTATTTATTATTTTTGCTGATTGCATCATTATTTCATTTGTTATCCACATTTCTCATTCCAACACTATTTGATTTTCAATTCTTAATTTTCCATTTTATTTATATTTTCTTTCGATGAATAATTTAATTTAAGCTCAAATTTAATAAAGAAAAAAAAAAAAACAAAATTTACATGATTGGTTCACTGTTAAATTGGACACTTGCGCTGTTCCATTAGACATACAAATAAATGTGAAATTTAAAATTAAAGTATTACTGGTAATAACTGAAAGTGCAAGTATTGAAATGATTAAAATCAAATATCGTGTATGATTCGCATAATACAGTGGTTTGGAAGGACGAAAAAGCGACATTCTGAAAATAAGTGCAAAATTTCGATCTCATTTTTTAAAGATAAATAACGAAGCATTCAACATAAATTTCAAAAAAAAAAAAATAATTTCAATTTTTGATACAATGAGTTAGTTAATTATCAATTAGCGGTATTTTTTGTTAAATGCATATTGACGATAAGACGAGTGATAATAATAAATCACAATGTTTGCTAATCAAGTAAAACTCTTAATCGAAATTTAATTATGAATACATTTTAGTAGCATGGATTTAACTATATCCACTTTTTAATTTATTATCATTTAAAGGCCTACAATGAAAAATTCTCGACATTTAAAGTAACTAATTACTAAAAAGAAAATTATTAACATTGATAACCAGCAGTGATTGTACTTTAACAGAAGATTAATTGAATTTTTTATCGAATCGATCATTTTCATTTCCATCCTATCAATCGATTTTTAAATTTCCTGTTACAATCAGCGCTTGAAAAATTTTTTTAAAACTTTAATGACATAGTTTAATGATGGAAAATGTAAACGCTACCAAAAAGAAAAAAAAGACGGAAAGACGGAAAATTTTTCACAAAGAAAACAACATTTAAAAAAAAAACTAAAAATTTCAAATTTCAGAGAAAGATGAAAAATTGAACTGTTTTCTTTTTTGCTTTTTTTACTCAAAATATTTTCAGCAAATTCGAAATTTATTTGGTTTTTTTTTGTTCCAAATTAAATTTGTTGCAAAATCAAAAAAAAAAAAACAATTTTTTTTATTTTTATTTTTCAATTTTAATCTTATCGGAAAATTTAGTGAAAGAAGAAAAAGAGAGTAATTGCAGTGATATTTTGCATTGCTTTGCGCGATTTATCAAATCTTTACAAAAGGGAAAACTTTACAGAAATTTCGAATTCCTGCAATTAAAAAGAATTACATTACCAATGCAAAAAGACAATGAAGTGTAAAAATTTTAAGCAAAAATACAGTTACAATAATTATTAAAAAGGCTTAATAGATGGTTCGTTTACTTGAATACTTGAATATATAATACTGAATAGTGGTAAGTTATTAATTTTATTCAATTACTTAAAAATTACTACTCTTATTAGTTACTTAAATAGCACGTTATAACTGGTTTAAATTTTTCTTTTTTCCTCAGCAACGTCAGCGCGATTAATTAATGAGTTGTGGTCAATTAATTGTAAATCATTGTATCATATTATTGCAAATTGTTAAAACAAATTACAATTAAGTATTACTAAATTTATTCTGGCAAATTCCCATCTTTCACTTTTTTCCCACTAATTTTTTTTGTCTATTTCCTGTACTAATTCTATTTTGCATTTCTGTACCATTTCGATCATTGAAATCAATCATGAACAATTTCAACTATAACATTGTTTATTTTTTCTTAATGTTTGTTCTCTTATTTTTTCTGTTTCTCATTCCCTCTCTTTCTCTCTCTCTCTCTTTCCGTTTCTTTCTATCGCTTTTTGTCGTCAATTTTTTTTTTTTTTTTTTTTTTGAAATTAGATCAAAAGAAATTTTGAAACCTTTGCTTCAGCTAAGAATGTTAAATTAAATGTTGTTGGCAAGAAAGAATGAAAGAAATAAAGAAAAATCAAAACAATTGACAAATTATTTATAGTTAATTATAAATTTAGCTATACATAAATTTAAAATTTATAATTAATTAATTGATGTAATATAGAGAAGAAGAAACAGAACAGTTAATAGGAAAAGTGAAAAAAAATCATTAAATGTAATTTTTTTACGATTAAATTTATGATTAATTACTTTGATATAATTATTTTTGATGAAATATGTCAACAAAAGGAAAAATTAAGAAACAATTATATTATTAGCATATTGTAATTAGCTGCTTAATTATTTAACAAACGAATCAAATTAAAAGAATAGTAATTTTTTTTATTATAAAGGAAATCAAAAAAATTTGAAGACTTAAAAACTGGAGTGAAAAAGCTTTTCAATAAAATATTTTTTTACAACGATTGCAGCAAAAAAAAAATTTAAGAAAAAAATGAAAGGGAAAAATTTCCTCAATTGTTTGCTCTTTGCGTTAAATATATACCGCTTCAAATTTACGCATATTTACTTTCTCACTTCGATAACATTTTATTTTTGTAATAATTTCATCAATCTATAGCACAACGCTAAATGAATGTGACAGCAAGCACAATGTGTGTGTTCCATAATCCAAATATTAATTAATATTTTTTTTAAAATGCTAAGCACTGCATGCAAATGATAAAATTTTTTGAAAAGTTAATTAATTTTAAATTGAAACGAATTAAACTGACAAATTAAAAAGTGAGTGATGATTGATATCGAGTGCTGTTTCAAGTTGCAAAACATTTAAATAAAATATTGACAATGATCACTGATGTTTTTAAATCATTTTTTTTGTGCTTTATTTTTCTTCAATCGATAGGCAGTTCATTGTTGATTTATAGGCGCAATCTAGGTGAACTATATTTATATAAAACGAAAAAAAAATTAGTACAAAAAAAAAATTAGAATTTTTTGAATCAATATCTAATTCATTAAGCATTAATTATTTCAGTTCGATTATCAACAAAACAATCATTGTCGATTTGTATTTCGATTCATTCAAATTATGTGTATCAATACAAACTATATATGGAAAAATAAAAGCAAATATTTTTTTTTTTTGAAATGAAATTATTTCATTAAATTCTTTCTAATTAACGTACCTTATTTCACTCTTCCGAAATACAATGTATCAATACAGTTAATCCAACTCTGCTTTCGTTCAAATTATAAAGGAGAAAAAAAACAATCCAATTAATAATAAAATCAATAACTTAATTAATAGTAAAGAGTTAATGGATTAATTTCTTTTAAAAAATAATACTGGTTTTTTCTGATAAAATGATTAAAATAAATCAAAATGCAAAACGACAACGATCATTTTATAGGTCAGCAGATTAAAATAATTAATGCTTGATGAATTAACTTTAATAATAGCTCGAAATTTTGATCTATTTGTATTATTTCTTTTCATACAATTACAATTAGCTAAATTACACATATGAATCGACCAATGGTCGCTTGTCGATTTTTTTTTTTTTGTAATTTCAAGCTTATCAAATTAATTCGAAATTTTACAAAAAAAAAAATACCATAAGAAAATTTTAATTCATTTACCTGGATAATAATATCGAAGCGACTCATGTAAAAGAAAAACTTTTCCAATTCCAATTTTTGTTTTAAATTTGAATTTATATTATTTAGTATAAATGATATATAAGAGAGAGAGAAAAAAAAGAAACGGACAATTATTCATATCAAAATATTATTAATATTCATTTCAAAATATTGCTGCTCATATCCATTTGTTATGAGTCATTTGTGAAAATACTGCAAATGATATCAAAGTCTTATGGTTCGTATCGAAATATTTTTATCCATTTTAAAATACTTTTACTTATATTTTTACTTGAATATTTTTACTTGCAATTATTATTTTTATAAAAATATCTTTATTTCTATTGAAGTAATATTACTCATATCGAAATATTTTAAATCATATTAAAGTATTATTTATTCGTATCAAATTTTTTGCTCTCAATTTTATTATTCATATTGGAAGTTCGTTATCTAATTCTTAGAATACTGCAAATAAAAGAAAAGTAAAATGATTAAAAAATGAAAAAAGAAGCTTTGTAAAAGAAATTGAAAATGTATAGCAAACAATTTCGTCTATAATAACATTTATCATATGATCACATCATCTGTGATAATATATGATTTCATATTGTACATTTCCAGCAAAATGATGGCAATAAATATAAGCATATAAAGATTGCTGTGTAAATAATTTGTTCACTTTCGGCAAGTAAACATAAATACATTGTAAAATATGTATTGCTTACTTCTGATCATAATTGAAGCTGATAGGATAAACTATAAAAATAATGAAAAATATTTTCCTTTGCAAAATGTTTGTTGAAATAAAATAGTAAAGAAGTTATGTAAGGAAAGCTAAACAAGACTACAAACTGAATAATTTTGCTTATTTTATTAATTTAATCAAAATCAAAAACTGAAATTTTAATTAAATACAATTTTTGACAAAAAAACAACAATTTACTTAAACTTTTTGCAAATTTATAGTTCATTACTATTTTTTGACAAATAATTTGATTTTTTCCAATTAAATTATTCAAGTCGATTGATTAATTTCGGTCAAGTAAAATTTAAATGATTTAGGTTTTTGTCCAAAAATTCTTATAGCTGAAGCATGATTTTAATTGCGGTCCAGTAAAAGCAGATTTGTTCTTGATAAGAATTTGCTTTAAATATTTTGCTATCAGACGTGTAACAAGTCGAATTTTAGCCTTACACAAAAAGGTCTAAATTTTTATTTCTTGAATTCAAATTGTTGCAATTTTCACTAAATTGAGTGGGCAGAAAAAAAAAAATTTTTTTGATTATAATTTTATTTTATTGTAATCATCCGTTATCGTGCATCTATTGCTTTATTTCAAAATGTTTTATTTCAAAAATTTTCTTGTCCATATAAATCTGTTGAAGCGTTTGAAATAAAAATGAAAAGAAATTTAGATCAAATTTAATAAATATCTTTACATCACACTTTTTTTCTTTTTTTTTTTTACTTAATTGCTGTTGATTTTTTAAAAACTTCTTAAAAATTAACTGAATTTTTCCATTTAATTTTTTTTCGTCTAATGCATTTAGTCGTATCTAAAAGGAACTATGAAAACAACTGATACAAAACGACAAAAAATTTTAACAAATTCGCAACATTTTTAAGCAGATTTAAAGTCTTTTAAATTATATAGAAA
This sequence comes from Mansonella ozzardi, assembly GCA_029876185.1. Taxonomy (NCBI): domain Eukaryota; kingdom Metazoa; phylum Nematoda; class Chromadorea; order Rhabditida; family Onchocercidae; genus Mansonella; species Mansonella ozzardi. Next base: position 7,302 of record JARVGP010001444.1, read on the forward strand.
CGTTTTTTTTTAATGATTGCCAGAGATAATTTGATATAATTTTAAAATTTTTTGCTATAAATTTTTAAATTGTTTCATTTTTTTCGGAATGATAAATTTTTCTTTTCTTTTTTTTACAAATTCTTTCAACCAATTAGCGCTTATTTTAAAAATGTTCCTTTAAAATCTACAATTAGGGATAATATGCACACTTTTTTCATTAATATTAAAGTACAGAGAGGTCTCGAAAGAACATTGGTTTAGGGTTTAACGTTTTGCATTTCACACAGTATCGTAACGTTTAATGGCTGCATCCGATTGTAAAATCAATTTAAATCATTATTGTAAATCATTGTAAAATTTGTGCTCTAAAATTGCTTTAGCTATAAACCATTTGAATTTTGGATGAAAATTATTGACCAAATTATATTTTAACGAAGAAAATAATGCTTAACGAAGAAAATAATGCAAAGAATTATTAATTTAGTATGTTTGAAATTTTATAAAACACTTTTGAATTGTTGTTGTTGTTGTTGTTATGCTTTTTCTTTTCAATGTATTATGTTATTTATTTCAAAATATAATTTGGTGATTACAAAAAAAAGAAAATTAAAAAAAAAAGATTAAAATTTTTGTTTTAAATTTCTGATATGGCTTATCAAAATGTTATCAGTTAGTTTATTAGTGCTACCAGAATCATTTCTTCCATCATCGATTTTTTCCGGTAAGATTTATACAAATTTTTAATTATATTCAAATATTGGTAGCATATTCAAATATTAGTAATGTTTTATAATTACTTCATGCTTATTTCGTTGTTTTTATTATGAATTAAATTAAATGAAAAATCGATATTTTGATATTGATTTCCCATTAATTAGCCATTATTTTAGTTTTACTTCTCGCTATTTTAATACAAGAAAAAAAACGATAAATTAATATGATATTTGATCCATCTCAGTTTTATTTTCGCTAAACATGGAAATTATAATAAATGATAAATAAATTTAAATTAAACAAAAAAAAAAAGACGAATAAGGCTTTAATATTTTGATTAATATTAATTAATCATTATTACTGATTATTTCAACTTCATTTCGATATTGTTTGTAATAGCGTTGTAATTAAAATAAATCACAAATTAATCCAAATTAAATGAAAGCAAAATTTTGAAAACTAGTTGATAGTATGTTAACTAAAATTATTTGCTTGAGTTTATTTCTATAAAATATTGAAATTGGGATAGTTCAAAAATGAATTTAAGTTAAAACCAAAGAGTAAGCAATATATTTTGTTACTAAATTATGATTGATTATCCTGAATTGTTTCAATTTTATATTCAGACTATTGACAAAATGAGACGAAGCAATGAAGAAAATATAAAATTTTAAATCAAACTGGTAATTAGTAAATGGACAGAAGAACAATTCAGAAAAATGATTACATACATTTTGACATAGAAAATGACCTCGAAATCACTCGCTGTGATATACGAAATGACCTCGATATTATTATTGGAAACACATTTTATTCCTTTCAACTTTTCTATCTCTTCCTTTCAATACCTTTTAGATTCACTCTGAACTCAATTTCAATACTTTTGGATTCATTCTGAACTCAATTTTTAGTCTTTTTAATTATTTAAATATTTAAAGTACCGTTCGATAAATGTGTTTGCTTTTTTTACAAAACAAATTACAATAAAAGTTTCGTTTTGTTTTATTGCTCCGCTTTTTGAGTTCATATTTGAAAATTTTAATTAATAAAGTTTCACACCGGTGAATTTAATCAACTCACAAATAGCTGATTATTTTGCATTTTCTATACATAACATAATTTACAAAATTTTCATTGCTTTTTTTTCGAAATTATTTTAAAAAATTTAAATTAAAATAAAATCGTGAAAAATTAGACGTTTTATATATTCTGCATTTTATTTCTTATAAAATATAAATGAATAATTATAGAGTTTGAAAAAAGGGAATTATTGAAATTGTCGAAAAAAAATTTTTTTTAAAGATTCAATTTATAGATGAGAAATTATTCAGTACTTTTCGTGTTTTCACTTTAAATTTATAGCAATTTGATAATTGAATTGGAAATAGCGAATTGAATCATTTCCAATATTGTTCAACCAGTGAATTACTTGCTGAAAATTCTTTAGATGACTTATTTGTTAATTGTTGGATTAAGCAGTTTATTGGCGCTTATTTACTATTGGATGACAAAACCGCTCAATCGAATTAAATATTTTGGTGATGTTGGCGTATTTGTAGGCAAAATAAAGGCATTATATTTTAATTCAAAATTAAAAAAAAGAAATAGTTCAAGTAAATTTGTGTAATTCATAAGAAATATTTGATAGCTATTGACAAAAAATTTTTCATTCATATTTTTTTGAAGCTAATAAATTTATTTAATTTGAACTGAATGGGTTTGGGTTTGAAATCCATTTTGTTTCACCCAAATGAAATAAAGAAATTTCAAATTGCAGTTTCAAAATGATTTAAAAAAAAAAAAACTTTTCTTTCAGGTAAATAAGCCTTATAAACAAGCATTTTTGAAAAAATTGAAGGAAATGCGCTTTATTGGTAAAATACCGCCTGTTTATCCAAATGGATGGTTTTGCATTGCTGAATCAGGACAAATTAAACTGAAGGAAGTGATGCCAATCATTTTCCTAGGTCTTTCTTTTTTGTTTTATTAGTCATTATAGCTATCATTATTATTATCATTATCTTTATTACGAAACTGCAATTGCTGCTTTTATCATTGTCACTGTTACTAGATTATAATTGTTACTATTATAATTGTTACTATAATTGTGAGCTATTAAAAATAGATTTGAATTTTAATTTACTTATGCGACAATTATTTGTAGTCATATCTTAAGAAACCAATATTTATATTTTAATAATTACATAAGGTAAAGAAATGAACGATTATCTTTCTGAAAAAAAAAAAACATTGCAATTACCACGTAACATTTCAAATTTAAAATTTATCTAATTTAAAATTAAAATGTTTATATGAAATACAGTAAAATACTCCAGACTTCTTATCCATTTTAATGCTGCAAATAGCTTCATCAACCAAATAAATGACTTTCAAATATTATTGAATTTTTGTCATTCTATGAAGGACTGCTTATTTTTTCTCTTAAAACATAAGTATTACTAAAAAAAAGATAACAGCGAATTTCTACTGAAACAATAACTATTGATGAAGCAATAAAATATTAAAACAATAAGTTTATTGAAATATCTTATTTCGCTGACATAAAAAATCAGTTGACAAAACTTTTCATCCATCTTTTTTTTACTTGTAATAATATCAATGATAATACTTTCTTCTTGTCTCTTTTATAGGACAACAGCTGACATTACTTCGATCCGAAACCGGAAAAGTATACTTAATCGATTCATACTGTCCACATTTAGGTGCAAATTTTAGTTTTGGAGGCCGTGTTGTCAATGACAATTGTATCCAGGTAAATTAATTGAAATCCTTAATATGATATAAATATAAACATTTAAATAAATAATGAAATATAGACTTTAGCCAAATTAAAATTCAACTTATCGGATAAAAATTTAAAAAAGCTTCTTTCTACCCACAATGCTACTATTTTCTTGAAACCTTCGCAGAGCTTTAGCTCTGGTACAACATGCGCATCAGAGGTAAATGCTACATCAATGCTAAATAGTTCATTAGCTCACGGGATTACTTATGAAGTACTGGCAAATAGCAAATAATTAGGAAAGTCGAGACAAAGCAATAAATTTGATTTAACAAAACATTTTGTTAGAACAAATACTTCATATTGGAAGTTTTTAAATTACAAAAAAATTTAATTTCTTATTCAATTGCTTAACATTACATCTAAATTCATAATAATTGTTTAATTCAAATACAACAATTAAATTAAACACATATGCAATTGAAATGTCAAAATAATTAATTTGAAACGTACAAAAATTATTAATATAATGGAATATTTTATAAAATTAATTTTTTAACAAAATTTTAACTTTTGTTTATCAAATAAAATAATTTAAAATAATATACAAAATTAAATAGTAATAAAATTTAAAATTTGTATTTACTACAAAAATTCATTTCAAGTTATTTATAGAAACTAAAATGTTTTGAAATGTGTGTTTCAGTTATTAAATAATATGAATGGAAATTTCGTTCGAATTAAATTAATGAATAACAAAATTTTGTAATTAATCATGACAATGTTTCATTTTGTATTTCCTTTCTCGAATTATTAATTTCATATCATTTCATGTGATTAGCAGTAAAAGGTGTCAATTATAATTTGTTCATTTAGTGCCCCTTTCATGGATGGATTTTCAATGCGGAAACAGGTATCTGTAAGCGTATTCCATACGAAACAAGTAATACTATACCGGAACAAGCTAAAATATCCATTTGGCCAGTCGTGGAAAAAAATATGCATATTTATGCCTGGTAGATTAATTTATAAAAATTACACAGTAATTAAATATTAATTATGGCTATTAACATGGAAAAAATAATAAGTAAATAATTTCTTTTTTATTGTTTTGACTAGGTATCACTGTGATGGAAATGATCCGGAATGGGATATTCCGGATATCGATGAAATTATTAATGGTGAATGGAAATATAGAGGTCGTACGGAACATGAAATTAATTGCCATATTCAGGATATACCAGAAAATGGTGCTGATATTGCGCATTTAAACTATTTACATTTGGCTGGCATAAATAATGGTTCGTTCATTTTGCGTTTTTTTTTCTGCTTCTTTTAATTAGTATTGCTTTTATTAATGAGTGAAATTTGTTTAATTGCATAAAAATGCTAATTAGCGAGGTAAGTCGTTCATCTTACTTGAAGTATAATTTGAGCAAAATTTATTCAAAACTTTGTGTAATTTCATTTAGATAATATATAAGAAACTGAAAAAATTTTCTTTCCATTATTTCTCTATTAAACATGTTAAATTTATTAATTAAATATAAATAATTAGATTAAATTCTGCAATAATTTGAAGAGATCATCCAGGTAATGATATCACTAACATTGAAATGGAAAATCTGGAACCAACGATCCGGCATGTCTGGAACGGTCAGTGGAAGCAGCAATCAGAACCGGACAAACATATTGGTGTAATGTATTTGAAGCAAGTGATGACAGTGATGAAAATTCCAATACCACTGACGTATAGCGATTTGCAAGCTCGACAGGTTATTGCCGAACTAAAAAGTTTTCGGTACTTTAGTTCGTGGAGATTTTTTATTGTTATCACAGAATTAATTAATGGAATATTTCTTTTTTTATTTCAAACATAACATGAAATTAGATAGTTAGTTTTAAAAAATGAAAAGAATTTCATTTCTTTGAATAAAATTTCAAATTTATTTCAAAATCTAATTTTTGAAGGCAGCATTTTTTCTGGCTGAAACTTAATTCAGTTTTATCACTATTATTTGATGAGTTTAAAGAAAAAGTTGGCACTATTTTTTTGATAAAATTTTGATTTGAAATGTTTTCACAACAAAAATTTAGTCTTTATTCAAATTTGACGAAAGAAGCTTTCAAATTTTAGCCAAAAGGTTTTTAATTAAATTTCAAAAATCCTAAAACTGAGTTATTTTTTTAACTTATTTAAATTAGTATTACATCTGCTAAATCTGTTTAAGATGATTTTTTTCCATTTTAAGTCCTTTTTTTCTTTTTGAACTTAATTTTTGAAGATTGGTTTAATTATTGGCGAAATAAATTGTATTGATCAAAATAAGAAAGAAAAAAGATTGAAAAGCATCAGAAGACGTTAAATAATTCAAATAATTAAAATTTAATGATTTTGTTGTAAATTTAAATTAAATATTTCTTTATTTCTAATTTTGAAAGTTAGTTAAGATTACTTTTTACTCATTCAACTATTACTTGTTAACAAAATAACGCTTTTGTTAATGCTATAGATAGGCCCAGGTATCGTTCATATGATGTTTGATTTTGGTTGGCTCGGACGCGGAATCGTATTGCAACATGTTACGCCTGAAGAACCGTTATTGCAACGTACACGTTTTGTAATGTATTCAAATCTTCCAAAATTATACGCTAATTTCTTCCTATTTTGCGAAGCCATTCATGTAAGTTTATTTTATACTTGTTTATTACTTATAATTTGTTTACTTTTGTATATTTATTAATCTTAGTTTATTTACTTATGCATATTTATCTTTTTCAAAATTATAATTTGTTTACAAACTCTTTTTTTTTTTTTGAAAAATGAAAGCATATCAAATTTTGTTCCTGTAACTAATATAAAAATTATTGAAAAAAATGAAAATTTCAGAAAATGTTATAAGTAATAAATAAGCAAACAAAAATTAGTTAAATAATAATTTAGTAAAATGAAAATATGTAAAATGTAAACGCATGGATGAATGGCTGTTATTAGCTAATTAGATGTCTTAATTTTCTAATTGTTATTCGCTTTACAATTTTTTTAAATTTCAGTTTGAACGAGATGTTTGCATTTGGAATCATAAATGTTATGTAAAACAACCCTTGCTGACCAAAAATGATGGCCCAATTTTGAAACATCGACGTTGGTACAATCAATTTTATGCTGATAACAGTCCGCGTTTGCAATCAGATGGTACGCTTAGCAATGAAGTGAAATCAATTTTTGATTGGTAATTTGAAATTCTTTACTTCATTTTTTTTCAAGTGAAATTTTACTTTAGTAAAATGTTACGCTTTGAAGTTCAAATGTTATATTATTGCAAATTGTAATTGAATATTCTTAGCAATAATAGATTTTTTAAATTCTTCTTTTACATTTAAAAATATCGTAAAATTTAATTTTTATTGCTAGGTTATACATTGAAATTTAATTTTCTCACATCTAATTTGTTAATTTGTTTTTTTTTGTTTTTTTTGTCATTTATTCTTTCCGATGGAATGAACATATTCAAGCAAACGACAAAATATTCCCTGTGTGTGCATCTAACATGCTGAATACAAAATTTCATATGAAAGAGAAAAAAATTTGAAATTGAGCAGAAATGAACTTTAAAATAATTAAAAATTATTTTTCCATCATTTTTTTGATAATTTAATATGCCCAACTTTTATCCTTTTACATTTTCTTTCTTTTCTTTCCGTTTTATTATTTTCTTTTTTTTTGTGAAAATATATTCTAAAACAAAATCGATTACTTCATTACTTGTTTGATTACTTTACTTATTTGATTAATAAGTATTTTGTAATTTTTTTTTAATTTAAAATTTTGTCGTTTCATTTGCATTTCTTTATTTTGCATTCATGTATTTATTAATCGAATAAATAAATTATATAGGTAAAAACATTTACCAATATTTATTGTATTTCAAATAAAAAGAAAATTTTGATTTATAAAAATTGTAAAAATTATCACACTGTTAGCGAAATGTTCATACAGTAATATTTATACTATAAATAAGAAAATATTCATATAGTAATATTCATGTTTGTACTGAATATTAAAAAAGAAAATGATGAAATGTGGAAAGAAATATAATAGTTATAGAGAAGTGCACAGAAGATAGCATTTGAAAGAAACGATAAAAATTTTACTGCGATAAGAAATAAGAAAAAGAATTCATGAAAATACATATTAAAAAAAAAAAAAAAAATGAGAAAAATGGAAAAGAATAAAAGAAAAAATGTTGTAACACGAAAAATATAATTAGAAATAATCTAATGTAACAAGTAATAAATTTCTGCTATATTTATGATTATGTATGATAATTAAGATTATAGAAACCATAAAATAAAAGAAATGAAAATCTTGCGTTATTTTTAATGAATTTGTATCATATTTTTGATCACCGAAATAATGAACGATTTTTTTGATGAACTATGATCATAGAAAACTAAAATGCACGATTTAACAAAAAACATTTAATTATGTCTGGTAATAAAACATATGATGGATTTCATTTCATGATAATTATCATTCCGACATGGAATCATTAGCATACAGATTTATTATCATTCATATTCATCAGCATCCAGATTTATTGATAATATATATTTAGCATTCAGATTCATTACTGATATCATTTAGCATTCAGATTCATTACAGATATCATTTAGCATTCAGATTCATTACAGATAT
>JARVGP010001446.1:0-15345 GCA_029876185.1 Mansonella ozzardi
TTTTTTTTTTTTTTTGCATTCTGCTGCAGTTGTTATCATGTTTCATTCTTGACTATATTTTATCATTTTTTTTTTTTTATTTTGTTACGACTGCTCTTTCTTTTTTCATATCAATTCACAATTTGCATTAATTACTGCATCAAAATGCACTATGCCTCTTTCCCCTCGTTCGGTTTATTTTTTGTTGGCTGTTTACTGAAAATCAATTTAGTCCAATATGAAGTTTAATTGGTCGTTCCCACATACACGACAAATGATTGGTTTTCTATGAATCATTCCAAATATCCGGTTTAGTTGTGCGACCATGGGTCATGTAGGCAATCATGTAGATATGTATTCGTCATAGTTGCATGTTCATCAGCACTATGAGCAAATAAATAATGATACAATTGAAAATGTCATAACACATTTCAACAAATTCATTCATTCTAAGGCACTGAGGTCATTCTCTGATGAAGAATATCACGAAAAGATAGTGAAAGCTGTAGAAGTTCAAAATCTAGTTTTGTAGGCATAAAAGTTTCATCATACATCAAATTTGAATTATTTTAGAAATAATTTTAAGTCATATAACTTTACTATTCTTCATTCCATTTTACTAACTTTTAAAGGTCTTCTTGCGGGCACTGCCATTTTGTTCTTCATTTATTCCAGTGTCTTTTTATTTTTGTTTTGTTCGCAAGAAAATCGATTAAGAAGGAATAAAAAAAATTGGAGAACGAAATGATCAAGAAATGAGGAATTAAGTTGTTCACCTGAACTTGGCAGCAGTCAGTTTTCACAAGTTATTCGGAACAAGTAAGTTAGTCGTGTGAATATATGGTTGACATTTGTAATCCAATATTATCATTTTGGCTAAATTATGTAGTTTTGTTAAGATATACTAATTATGGATAGTCCTTTTTTCCCTTTTTTCTTTCCCTTTTTTTTCTCATTCTTTTTCTTCTTTTTTCTTATGCGCTACGTTCTTCAAATTTCAAATCTTGCAGAGTTATTTATAGATTGAACGAACTAGAAATTGAACCAATTCGTGCCTATTGCCTAAAATTATTTTTGATATGTGTTGAATTTGAGGATTCCATTGCAATAATTTAAATATTTGAAAATTTCATATAATTGAATTCAGTGCAATTAATGTGTAAGAAAAGAAGAAGATTCGATATTGCAAATTAAATCGAGCATTTTCACAAGAGCGCATCGGTTTTAATGAGCAATTCATGATTTCCATAGAATGAGCTGAAGAGCAGTTAATCCTCAGTAGATAGAACAAAAACTTTTTTTAATTGAAGCAAACATTTGAGTAATTTATATTTCAATGATGCGTTCTTTCTTAATGGTACAACTTCCCTATTAATTGGACTGGAAATTAAATGGAATTTTATATTATAACTAAAGTTTTATTTGTGTTTTCTCATGGAATTTATTGGCTGGAAATAAAATATCACTACGCGCACTATGACCAATCTAACTGTAATTTCGAAAATTTTCAGATATTAAGTTAGTAAAATATGTCGTCTGTTAAAGTAGCTGTTCGGGTGCGCCCTTTTAACAACCGCGAAATTAGTAATAATGCTAAAATAATCATTGCTATGGCTGGAAATACCACAAGTTAGTTGCTTATGTATTTCCGCAGTTTTTGGTAGATGGAAGCAGAAGAAATTTAAGGGGGATGGTTGGAAAGAGAAAAAGCATTGGCACTTCTGTGGAAAAAAAAACCATCAAAATTCATGCACTTCAAGATTTAATTTGTTCGTAAAAGAATAATTTAGTCAGCAATGACTTATGAAAAGATATTGGAGGGAGAATTTTCTTTCGATATTTTCAATATGAAAGAGCTAAAATTGATCATTTAGCAATAATCGGTGGAAGTGGTTCGGAACGAACTCATAGTTTTAATTTTGATTACTCCTATTGGTCGTTTAATAAAGATGATAGTAATTTTGCAAGTCAGCAACAGGTTTACCAGGATTTGGGTGTTGAAATGTTGGATCATGCATTTGAGGGGTATGTTTTGTTCTGATCTGAAAGGATTCATTGATTGAATTTCTTTTCTGAATTTTTGTGTTTGGAATTTTTTCACTTCCCTCTGATATTTTCATATAAAAAAAAGTTGTTTCATAGATACAACATATGCATATTTGCATATGGACAAACGGGTAGTGGTAAAAGTTACACAATGATGGGTAAACCGAATGACGAAGCAGAAATGGGTATTATTCCTCGTTTGTGTAATCATTTATTCCAAAAAATTTACGATAATTCGGATCCCAATTTGAAATATTCGGTTGAGGTAAGTAATTTTAGTTTAGCCTTCCAATCAACTCTCTGAAAAAAAATTTATCTTGGAGACTCTACTGCATACATTGACCCGAACTTTGATTTTTCTTCCATGATTGTTTTATTAGGTATCATATATGGAGATCTATTGTGAAAGAGTTCGAGATTTGCTGAATCCATCAAATGGAGGAAATCTTCGTGTGCGAGAACATCCTCTCTTTGGGCCCTATGTTGACGATCTTACCAAACTAGCAGTGTGTTCCTATCAAGATATTTGTGATTTAATGGATGAAGGAAATAAAGCCAGGTAAGCTATTCTGCTCTATTTCATTATTTCTTGAATCCGGGATCCAGAATGAAGTGCTGATATTTCTTTACCACTTTATAAACAAAGAACGTATCAGCATATTTTTATTTTTGAAAATTAATCAAATGAAAGCTTTTTTAGAACTGTAGCTGCAACAAATATGAATTCAACGTCGAGTCGTTCACATGCTGTATTCACAATTGTTTTGACTCAGAGAAGACATGATCCGGATGCGGATCTAGATTGCGAAAAAGTGCGATCAATTTAAGCGAATTTTTGTCTATTCACCTTCATTTTCATCTATTTTAATCTTTGAAATTCTTTTGAACTAAATTTCTTGAATTCAACAAATTTATTTAAAGGTTAGCAAGATTTCATTAGTTGATTTGGCTGGAAGTGAACGAGCCACATCAACAGGTGCTGAGGGGCAACGCCTAAAAGAGGGTGCTAATATCAACAAAAGTTTAACAACCCTTGGGCTTGTCATTTCGAAATTGGCTGAAGAAGTTAGTTTCTTTAAAGCAAATTCTCATGAAATTAATGGTCTTTTTCGAATTCTTCAGCTTGTTTTTTTCTATTTAATTTTTCGAATTTTTTGATCTATTTTTTTTGGGATTTAGAATATTTGCAAATTTATTTATCTAATTTTTTTGCATCTCTAAACATGCATCCATTTCAGACAAGTAAAAAGAAAAGCAAAGCCAAATCAGTTATACCATATCGGGATTCGGTGCTCACTTGGCTTTTGCGGGAGAACCTAGGGGGAAATTCGAAAACTGCAATGATTGCTGCATTATCACCTGCTGATATCAACTTTGACGAAACGTTGAGTACGCTAAGGTACTCTTTCAGAATTTCCTATAATCATTATTATTTTTCTTAAAAAGTTTATTTCTTTGATATTTACTCACTAAATTTACCAGAACTGATTTTATCATCTAAAATTAACAATATGAAAATATTACTGATGCTTTACTAAAAGTTTTTTCATCCATTTTATTCCATGTTGATTTAACCTGTATAATATACCTGTAATTGAAACTAACATAGATTTTTTCTTACTCAGAACTAATTTCTCAATTTTAAGATATGTATTTTTGGCATCAAATTATTGTGCATGTAAATCAATGACTTAATTTTTAATGATGCTTCAGGTACGCAGATCGGGCTAAACAAATTGTATGTCAAGCGAAAGTAAACGAAGATCCTAATGCAAAACTAATTCGAGAACTAAAAGAGGAGGTGTTGAAACTTCGAAGTTTGCTTGAATTAAAAGGCATCGATAGCGATGATCCACAGAATGAAAAAGCAGTCTTTTCGGCCAGAGATCATGATACTATTGAACAGTTGAAAGGTTCCTTCCTTTGTTTTATCCATATTTTTAAACTTTTAGTCTAACAAAAAAAGTATGTGCTGCTGCTTATATTTGAAAACTAATTTAAAAAAAATCTTTTACAAAATCAAATAAAAAATCAATTCAAGATTAATTTGAAATAAAATCTAATAAAATCTGATTATTTCAAAAGATAACTATAGTTAAAGATTAAAATTTTGAAGTGTTTAGAATTTTTTTGAGTAGTTATAACAATTCAAATTCCAAAGCTACTTTTATGTAGTATTTATAGCATCGGAAAAACTTATTGCTGAACTTAATGAAACATGGGAGGAAAAGTTACGCAAAACCGACGAAATTCGCAAACAACGTGAAGATGAACTTCGTGAAATGGGTTTGGCTACTGGGGCCGATGGTACCACTCTCGGAGTTTTTTCACCGAAAAAGGTTAATTGCGACATATTCCTTAAAGAAAAAAGAGAGAGAAGAGAAGGAATAAGTAATTTCTGAAATGGTGTTCTGAAAAAATTTCTAACAGCGCTTTTTACAGCTTCCGCATTTGGTAAATTTGAATGAAGATCCGCTTATGTCGGAATGTTTGCTTTACTATTTGAAAGAAGGAATAACAAGGTGAGCAATTATTTAATTTCCCAGTTATTCTTTATCTAATGATATTAGAAAAACAAATATGACATGAAGTACTCAATGCCTCAAAATAGATTTCTTTTTATAGTGTCAAATTACGTTGACGAATTCCTGTTCTGTCAACTTCGAACTTCGCCAATAATATATAATTATTCATAATTTACAGCTGTAATTTTAATTTATCTTGAGAATTGTTGCAGAGTTGGACGACCGGAAGCATCACACCGTCCAGATATTCTTCTCAGTGGTCAGCTCATTCTTGATGAGCACTGCCGTTTCTTGAACGAAGATGGAGTGGTACATTTGATTCCGGAGCCCAACGCTCAGTGTTTCGTTAATGGCAAACCAGTTGTCTCCTCAGAAGTATTGCATACAGGCTCTCGTGTAATACTGGGCAAATATCATGTATTTCGATATAACGATCCAATTGAAGCAAGCCAAAGTCGACAGAATTTAACAAATTTGATGCCTAGTAAATTTTCATTTTTATCTTTTAATTGACAATACATTCATTAATAGTAGTGAACTTCCATTTACTCGGTGCTATTCTTTTAAATATTATACCATTCTACTATTTATGACTTTTCAAAAACTACAAGAATTGCCTGTTTGGAATTCAAAACAAAAATCATTTGGTAATTATAACATTTAAATCTGAAATGAAAAAAATTCATGGAAAATTGAAAAACAATAATTTAGGTGAGGAAGATAGAAAAAGAGCGATAGATTGTAGTGGAAAACTATTCATTTAAGTCTTTACTTTAGCTAAGAAAACTTAGCACTGGTAAGTTTGATTCTAATTAAAAACAAAATGTTTCACAATCAAATATGTTTATAACGACAGCTACTTGTTAAGGTGAAACGTTAGATTGGAAGTACGCTCAACAAGAATTGCTAGAGAAGCAAGGAATCGATTTGAAAGCTGAAATGGAGAAAAAAATGCTGGAAATGGAATCACAATACCGCCGGGAACGGGAAGAACTGGAAGTGAAAATGATGCGGCAAACAAAGGTACATTGTGAGATGTTGTCCCCATTGGTAAATTAGAAATTCAAATTTAATTCTTGCTACTGTTCAACTAGAGGAATGGTCGATGAAGCTGAATTCAAATATATTAGAATAGCACTAACCATTGGAATTAATAGAAAAGGTTAATTAGTTGGCACAAAAATGGGAAGATTTTTTAAAGTGGCGCAAAATTATGGGGATTTCAGGAATACGAAATGCGTATCGAGACTTTACAACGACAGGTTGATTTAGCACAGAGCATGATTTCCTCTACATGTTCCACATGGGATGGCGAACGTTTTCTTACAAGCAGCTTACTCAATTTCGGTAAATTTCCAAAATGAAATTGAGTAGTAACTTATTACAAATATTGTTATAAGTTAATGGTTTAAAAAAAAAAGAAAATAAGATTTAAAATTTAATTCTACATACATCACACGTTATTTGGCTCCTAAAAATAACGAATTCTATCTAAATCGTTGTTCAAATTTTTAAATTACAGTTCCTGAGCCAGAATGTAAATGGACTCCAGAGGAAGAACGAATTGCTCGTTGTACAGCAACAAAGTGGCGCTATCATCAGTTTACTTCGGTCCGAGATGATTTATGGGGCAATGCAATTTTCCTGAAGGAAGCAAACGCTATTTCTGTTGAATTACGAAAGAAGGTTAAAAATATGTTTGATGGAATAGTTTTCGATACTTTATCATAAGATGGATACATTTTCATACACCTAACCGATCACTATAAATTACTATTATTAGTGATGCGATTGAGAATATTGGCTTTCGATCAATATATGGATTATTTCAGGTACAATTCCAATTTGTTTTATTAACGGATACAATGTACAGTCCATTAACGCCAGATCTGCTTCCGCCTGGTGAAGATTTATCCTTGCGCCCTTATCCAAAAACAATTGTTGCGGTGCAGGTGCAAGATTTGAAGAATGGTGCAATGCATTATTGGAGTATCGAAAAACTAAAGTACTGTTTTAAAAGCTCAATTCCGATTTTTGATTATATGCATGCCTGTAGCACAGAAATGCAATCTGAGCTGATTGGTTGTTGCATATGCGTCATAAATATATCAATTTTTTTTTTTTAGTAAGTATCCACTCATATACTACGATTTTAAACTTGGTTAATTTTGTCATGTTTTTGTTGAATCCATAGTCCATTGATGTAATGTCACTGTAATGTCACTATTACTTTTGATTATGAATCTTTACTAAATTGATTATAAGATTGACACTATTGATTTTGCAACGATATCCGTCGAACTACTTTGTGCATTATTTCGATTAGTGCTGCTTAGATATAGATAGTACTATATTAACGATGATAAAGTTAGCGTACATTCTTCATTTTTTTATTACTTTTGTTTATCCTAAAAGTGTCCGCCATCAAAGGCGATGCTGAAGATAGCTGTATCGTTGAAGTGGACAGAATAGCGGAAATTTTGTGTTCAGAATTTTCGGCCATTCCACTTAATTAAACCATACAGCAAAGTCCTTTCTTTAATGATTAATTTTTTCGCATAATAGTCAAGTCAATTGGAAATTTTAGGTCTTATCTATATGTTGGTCTATTTTTGAATTGGTACCATTGACACTTTCTCCTTCGGCTTACTTATAATTTACGTTTTTATTAGTTCTTTGTCAAATTATATTAGTTTCACTAATGTTCACGCTATCATTAGTTCCAACTTGTTGAATGACAAAGGTTGATTGTTTACAAAATTCTTTCTAACCTCTAAACTAACCAAAGTGCTTTCTTCTACGATATATTTCTTTTCCAATTACAGTCTGGGAAAGTCTGTCCTTTTCGAGTAGAAAAAGAGTAAGGAAAATTTCTTTCATAATTTTATTTAGCCAAAAACTCAGTTCAATCCTTTCGTTGTTTTCTCAACTGTCTTCAATAATTATCCATCACTTTCATTCAAAAAAAAATTTAGATTTATTCATTATTTTGACAACGCTTTGAGCGATATCTAAATAGAGCCAAAAATGTTTATGTGTCGATGTGAAATTATTCGTAAAGTTAGCTTTTATTTTGTAAATTCCATAAATTCTAAGAGCGAAGTACATGAAATTATATTGGAATGAGAACAAAATGAAACAAGAAGTTGAGATAATTACAGAATGAGACTGGAAGTTATGCGTCGTTCCTACAACGCCGATATAAGCGATGCATGTACGCCGGACAGTCCAGAGGAAGAACAGCATCAGTGTTGGATTAGTACAATGCAATTCAATCCTGCGAGACTAATACCTGACAGGTGCTTTCACCTTACATCATCTTTCAAATATAACATTTTCATAAACATGATTCTGAACTGTTACTTTTGCAATTTTCCAATCATAATAGATCTTTTTATTGACATTTCGCGTTGCTTTGGTAGAGATACTTGTCAGAAAATTTTTGCAGTCAATATCGGATTAATTTTATTTAATCAAGTTCGAATTAAGTTTTACAAGTACCGCTTAGCTGAACCTAAAAAGCATGTGTTAAGGCAACGTTTGGAATCAATGCATGAAATGTATCACATGGAGGAAGGATATAGTTCCGAGAGTCCAGAAGATCCAATGCTAGATGCATTAATGAACACCGATCCTTTTTATGACCGATTCCCGTGGTTTCGAATGATTGGAAGGTTAGTATGGCTTAATAATTCTTGTTAGTTAATTTCAATTTCATTTCACTAACTTCATTTTCCTTATGTTTGTAGGTCTTTCGTTTATCTAAACAATCTAGTCCATAATGTACCGCTCACGCATAAAGTTGTAATTGTCAATGAAAGAGCGGAAGTCAAAGGCCATCTTCGTGTTGCTATAGAACCTGTTCTGGACGGTATGCATTATTAATATTTACATATTCTATAGTAGGAATATTGCTAATAAAGAATATATTTTTAATAAATATTATCAACAATAAGTATAACAAATTAATTTAGATGAGATGAAACCATTGAAAGGTGTTAATCAGTCAGTAAAGTGTTATTTCCGTAAGGAAGACTTCACAAAGACAGTTCAACCGACGAACGTCGTAGTGAAATCGATAAATGAACATTTTATAGGAGGTGTTAGCACAAAAGATGGTGATACGCAACAAAGCATTGGTGAGGATTTTTTTTTATAATTTAGAATATTAGTAATTTACACTATTAAAAATCTAAATTTCACATTTCAGATTTAATATAAATTTTGATGATTGATCATTTGAGTGTCAATTAATAGCAAATTTTTAGGAAAAATGGATGAGGAAGCTGTACAGTATTCAGAATATATGCAGCCTGATACAGAGTACTGTTTCCGTATTACTGTTATCGAAGCATGTAATATTTGCGAACAATATAGCGATGTGTTTTGTCAATTTAAGTTAGTTTTTTTATGATTTAACGATTAAATTTAATTTTAACTATTTCTAATTTTCTAAAATGGTTAAAAATTTTGTTATATTTTCTATTTACTTAATTTTTAAAGTAGAATTTTGATAGTTCTAAATACATTTTAAAATATTGCAGTTTTTTACATCGACATGACGAGGCATTCTCAACAGAGCCAATGAAAAACACTGCAAAAACTCGATTAACATTTGGTCATGTTCAAGTAAATAGTTCTATTATAATACCAAATGAAAGTTAACCAAAAGTATTTAAGTTTATTCAGTTAATGCTTACCAATTTTATTTTGATAATTTTCAAATTGTAATTGCAGAATATTCGCGTGACTATGTCCCCAGTGTTCTTACATTATGTCAATCATTACCCCATTATATTCGAAGTCTTTGGGCACTATAAGCCATCTGCGCAACAGTTTGTTTATGATCGCCAAAACAATTCTCTAGGGTATAGCTTGTTCAAATCAGTAGTGGTGTAAATCTTAACTAAGTTTGAGTGAATTAATTTCAATCTATTTAATGGCACTCTTCTAATCAAAATAAGCTTTAACAAATTAAACTAAAACTAGCAAAAAAATAGGTTGGATAACCGCCAAAATATCTATTTTAGGAAAGATTAGTTAAAAGGCTTAATTTGACTAATTTGAAATAATTTAAAGATTTGTGAAATGAAAATGAAAGTATGAATTTAAAGGCGAAGATTGTCAACAAAGTTATCGTTCCAGCAGCCTTCGTTATTAATTGCAACACCTGTTAGGAGCAAAAAATCCACCATCATTCCAAACAAGTAATTGTTTCATACGTTTCTGAGAAAGAATGAAAAATTCAGTTATTTTTACTGGCATACCTGAATTAATTCATAAAGATTTGATACTCTGAATCATAGTCTGAATCAAGTGCGATCGAAATATGATCTACTTGTATGGTTCGAAATTTGTGAACTCGGAAGCAATGGCGAATATGTCCCAGCAACTGTCGACCATGCCCAGGGTAAGTAACATCTGAATATAACTAAATTTAATTTATGAGAAATAACTGTCATGATTTTCACAAGCGTTACTACGAATTCATTGATTTTGTTTAAGAAGCTTTTGGTTCCCGATTTTTCACTGATTATGATTCAGGTTTACTAACCCATGGTATATTTCTGCTTCATCAAGGGATCCAGCGACGATTGAAAATTACAATATGCCATGAAAAAGGTGATGATGTAAAGTGGAAGGATTGTCAAGAATTAGTAGTTGGTCGGATACGATCCACGCCAGAATGGAGTGGTGAAGATATAGATGTGCTATCTTTAGGATTGTTTCCAGGCACATTCCTGGAATTCTCAATGGATGATAGGTGTGTATTTTCTTATATGAGTAAACAATGAACGTCGAGATTTCTTACATCAAAAAGAATGAACTATATCATAAAGCTTATTAACTTATCATATTCTAAAAGATAACTTCATAAAAAATGTTGTTTTGCTCAAGAATATTTTTGCTTTGCTTTACTCTTGAAATTAATCTGAATTTTCATTTCAAAAATCACAAATTCCCCATATTATTTTCCAGGGTATTTTTCCAGTTTGAAGCAGCTTGGGACAGTTCACTGCATAATTCTCCTCTTCTTAATAAGGTATCAAATTACGGTGAACAAGTGTATATGACGCTATCCGCTTATATGGAACTTGAGAATTGCACTCAACCAGCAGTGATTACAAAGGATCTTTGCATGATGATTTATGCCAGAGATTCGAAAATCTCAGCCGCCAGCAGGTTACCAACAATAGTCGCCCTATACAAATACGGCCTTATTATATGCTTTTTAAGGTTATTTTGAGAACACCACAACACGCAACAAAACGCATCTCTCGCTTGCTCTTCTTTTACATTTAACTAATTACTCCTAATCATTTAACGCTTAGCTTTTTTGTAGATATACAAAATTTAAATCTCAAATTTACTAGATACTACGAAATATCAGCAAACAAATGAAATTAACAACCTTACTCTGTTTCATTTAATTAATTCCTAATTTTCTTTCGCTTATTTATTAACTAAATTATTTATCTTATCTTTTGTCCAACCTATTTCAAAATAACACTTATTAAGATTGATTAAAGAAGAATAGATTTAAAGCAAGAATAAATGTGCTTGCAATTCTTATTGCAGGAGCATTCAAGAATTTAGCACAATCACTCTGTTCAACATTTCTCATTATCCCAACAAATGAATTATAGTCATTTTTTGTAATTTTTAATTTCTCCCGGCTAAAAAAAAGAGACTATTTTCTTGGCAGGCTTTTTGAGCTTCAGGATAATCCATGCTTTTGCTCACAACAGATGATGTTAAATAATAATTGTTGTTTAGCAAATTTGAATATTAAGGTTTTGTCGGTCGTTGATTGGTGGTATAAGCAAAAGCCCAGAAATGAATCGTGTACCTGGTGTTTACGAACTTACTGTCAGGGAAGCTCTCGATAAAGGTAGTCCAGGTGTGCTTGTTGGATGTGCTTTTAAGTTCTCTCTATTGTTTTATATATTTATTTCAAATACTGCAAAAATTTCTGTCGAACTTCAAAAAGATTTAATTTGACACTTTAAAAAAAAAGCTTTTGCCCAATTTTTTTCCTAGTCCTAGAATTCCCGAAATGGAAGTAACCTTGACTGCCAGTCAGATAAGATCTGCAGATTTTGCATATTTTTTGCAGCAACAACATTGTGCTATTTCAGAAGAATAATTATTTTTACATCCAATATGTATATAAATTATAAGCTTACTGTGGGAGGATTTTTTCAAGTTAATGTTTTGTTGGTATATAATTTGTACAAAATTGTTTATAACTAATTTTCATATTTTAACAAATTTTCATCTTACAATAAATAGGTGCTGCACGGAGACAACGTCGCGTTCTGGATACTTCATCTGCATACGTTCGAGGCGAGGAGAATCTTGGTTTATGGCGTCCACGTGGTGATTCACTTATATTCGAGCATCAATGGGAGCTGGAAAGATTGACGCGATTGCAACAAGTATAAGATAAAGCAATTAGAGATTACTTAATGAGCATTAATTAAAGAATAGATATGCAGTGAAATACCACAAAGAATATTTTGTTGGAAGATTTCAGGTAGAACGAGTTAGATTGTTCCTTCGTCTTCGGAACAAGTTGAAATCAGAAAAGAAGAATGTAGAAGAAGAAAATGATATCAAAACACCAATCTCTCCAACAACGCCAAAATATCCGATTCCGGCAATATGTAAACTAACAGAAAAGGAGACGAGTTTAGCACAAAAAGTGCTTCGTCTAATTAAACAAAGAATACCGATAAATAAAGAACCACCTACTGGAAAGGTTAACTTTTATTTGATTTCTGAACTTTGAATGTTAATTTTTGCGACTTTTTTATCATGACATATTTGAGTAGCGCTTAAATAAAATACATTGCAATGCTCAGTAATGATAATTTTTATTTCAGGCAATGGATCAGAGCGACCAAACGTCATCTTCACTCGGAGATAGTATCACAAGTCCTACTTCTGATAAGTTAGACAACTTTCAGTTTGCAAACAAATGATTCTATGTAAAAAATGATATGAAAGGATTTTTAAATCAGGAAGCTTGTCAAAACATGTTTTACTTATCGATAATTCATTGAACAGATATCAGCATTTTTCTTTTAATTTATTTTATAAAAACGTAGAAATCTACAATGATTTGAAAAATGAAAATATATCAGAAGTTAGTTGCAATTAAAATTCTGTTCTTTTAGAAATTTATTAATTAATTCTTCTCAATCGCTTGAATTTCTTAACAAGTTGAAGTCGAAATCAAATCAAAATTTGGTACATGATTCTAATGAGATAGAAAACGGCATGCATCGGTCGATGAGTGGAAGTCGAATATCACAAATGTCTTTATTAGTTCCTGAGGTTACTTCCTTTCAGCGTTCTTTAAAAAGCATAAAACAATTTGGAATTTAACTTCTTAATTAACATTGTCTAATAATGCTTTGCAGTAGTGGATTCCAGTTTTAAGCTAATAGTCCGAAAAAAATTGATGTTTCTTCATATGGCTGAGACAAAATTGATGTTGGAAATGAATAGTGGGACAAGTGACACTGTTAAATAATGTTATATGACATTATTAAAATTACAGGTAACAGAAGAACGTGTGGGAATTGTTGTTTCCAAAAAAGGTTACATGAACTTCCTAGAAGAAAAAACTCAAGGTTGGGTAAAGCGATGGGTAGTTGTAAGGAGGCCATATATTCTATTGTTCCGCGATGACAGAGATTTGGTTATTTTTATTTCCATTATATTTTATTCATTTTCAAATTAAAATTCACTAATTCTCCCTTGATTTAATTTAAAGAAGTGGAACATTTAAATTAAAAATATTTTTCCATTCTTCTGTTATATAAGTTGAAATATTTACAATTCATTTTCCTCCAATGTCGAAACATTTAGGTAATTCGTGGTATAATAAATCTCGCAAATGCTCGAGTGGAATATTCGGAAGATCAGCAAGCTATGCTTAAGGTACCGAATACTTTTTCAGTGTGCACAAATCATCGCGGTTTCTTGATGCAGACGGTGGACGATCAAGTTAGTTTTTCTTATTTAACATTTAATGTTAACAAATCCTATTAAGCTGTTTATTAATTTTACTTGCATTGATTTGATACCAAAAAATGTTCACTACAAAAAATCATCAATTATTTTAGATGTATGACTGGCTATATGCTATTAATCCGTTATTAGCAGGCCAGCTACAATCTAAGAAAGGATCGATGGGTATACCTTTATGATAAATTATACTAAATATCTCTCTAGACAAACTGTACTTTTTGCTCTGCTGTTAGTGTTCGCTGCTATTACTGCTGCTGCTATATGGGTATCGTGAAAATTTAGCAAGTGATATTAAATTGATTCTTTTTGGTCTTATTCTTTCCCGTTCTTTTGGCTTTTTTTCGTTAAGTTATAAATGAATTTCATATTGTGTAAAATACATTTTATCTAATGTCCATGATAGTGATGAAATGATTTCATGAGGAATAATTTTACTAAATTTGTTTGCGCCAATGCAATCTTTTAAAATCTATCGTATTGAAACTCCCAAGTAAATTAACAGGAAGCCAGCATTTTGTATTTTGTTACTTTAATGTGTGATTAGTGAAAATTTTCATTGTACAAAATTATCGACAAAAACTGAAATTTCCACTGTTGCATTTTAAAAGTATTTGCGCTATTTTCATGTTCAAACCGGAATTTGATTAAAAATTAGTACAAAAAAAAAAAAAAAAATGTAATTTCATTGCTTATTCACTTGCTTTGTACCAATATTTTGTTTGCTTAATGTTGTAAAAGCAGTACGATGCCTGTTATCTTATAGGTAGATGTGCTATAACTTATTTTTCGATACGCGGCAATTTGCAGTAATAATTATTGGTTTTCCAGTCAATTTATTTTACAGCGAAAATTGACGGTAATTAACTTTAATAAGTGCTTATATGGAAGTTGAATATTTTTTTATGACTTTGTTCGTAATTTTAATCTTGTAATGGGTGAAAATCCAAGTGGTGCTAAGTTCTCAAATGATTATTAGTAATTAAGTGTTTTAAATAAATTATAATCTAAATGGGAAAAGTCATTATTATTATTTAGTTGTTCGGGATAATTTAGTTTTAAAATATATTTCCGGATATATCAACAAAATTTTCTAAATTGAACTAGTCAGTTATTTTGTATTTACTGAGCGCTTCATAGCTACTAAATGGGAAATCATGGTTTCATTGATCGCTGAACTAAGAAGTGTGTGGCAGCTTGTTTGTGAATTGAAATTTAAATTTTGCTTGAATTTTGCCAGAGAAAGACTTCTGCTTGTTTGATATCAAATCTATTTTTGCAAATATTGTGAGCATCAAAATCTTTCTATTTCAATTTTCTCACTGTCTTCCTCATTTCTAACTCGTTTTTCTCTTCCCATCACATATATATTTAAGAACAACATTACTGTACAGATAAATCGTACTTCCAATAATCTTTGCATTAATTGGTAAAACTGCGATACGTGTTATTGATCGTCGATATTCTCAAATATAATATCAATATGTTTTCCTACTCGGAATGTGATTAAGAACTGATGTTATCAAGAACATTTGCAAAATAAAAAAAATAACTATTAAAAAAAAAAAACAAGAAAAAAACTTTTGCAAAATAACAGATAGATAAACAAAAGGATTATGAAAAATTAGCAGGTGGGTAATTTGGTAATTGGTAAACATTAAAATTTCCATTTAATCTGTGAAATAGAATTAAATTAAATAGGCATGGCTGAGTGGTCTAGTGGTATGATTCTCGCTTTGGGTGCGAGAGGTCCCGGTTT
>JARVGP010001447.1:0-15338 GCA_029876185.1 Mansonella ozzardi
TGAAATTGTACAAAAAATACTTAGCATAAATAATTTCAAACAGTGAAATATAACAACTGAAATGAAATTATTCATTATAAAGGACAAAGAGAGGGTATCATTTCAATGTGAATATGCATTTATAGAGAGAATCTAAACAATTTCTAGCAGAAGTAATTCAATAGTTTCTGTCAAACTCTCGTCCATTAATTTCATTCAGTAAGTTCTGTTTCATTCATTTCTACAAAAAATGTCAGCTGTCGAAAATTTTGGATTTCACAGACATTCAGCACTAGACATACGCGTGTATGACGAACATCATTAATGTATTTTTTACCCACTAATGCCGTCGATGAGATGCCAATAATTGGAATGAAGATGTATCTACATTGTCTTTAAGATTTCTTTCTGCTGGAAGATAGGGTTCTTAATTGTGAGCTATTGTTCTGAACAAAATTCTAGCTAAAGGTAGCCGCTATCATTGTAGCTGCCATTGTCATATTTGCTCAAAATATCTTTTCAGATTGCAAAATTACGATCTATTCGGATGTTGAAGTTGCCGAGGATTATGATTTTAACGTCTGTTGCTAGTTTTAGAGTAAGGCTACGCAGATCAGTGTAAAACTTGTCTTTATCTGCAGAATCCACTTGTAAAGTAGGGACATATACACTGAAGAGAACGATGTACTCCTTATTCTGAAATGGAAATCATACGGAAATAATGCGATTGAATATTTGTTTGCAAATTGTCAAGTTTGGATGCCAATAGAGTTTTTGATGAAGCTAACTCTAAAGATGTTGTTCAGTTTTAAGCTTACCTAACCAATACAGTGTGTAATTGGCGCTTTCATTTTTCACCACAAGGCTTTTTGATCAAATATATGAATTTTGTGTGAATCCCTGAGCCATAATGGATTTTTTAAATGACTTCAACGAGCGTAGAACTGCCCCACTCAATACTCCAGAGGTTCATTTGCCATGGCCTAGCAAACTTGTATGATGACAGCGAGATTCTGATGTCATACTTTGAATAGAGTATTCTTCTCCTAGATAGATAGCAGGGCGAAGCGAGCTCCATCAGCCCAGGTTAGAAGTATGAATTTTCCTTCTTCTAAGATATTTGCATCAAGGCTAACGAGTCCATTCTGCCCGTGGAGACCTGTCTGGCATGGGAAACTTTACTGAAAGCACAAACTATCTTAATTCATCTTAAATCGATTCTCGGGATTGGAATAATGATTGTATTCCATTCCTGCTAATTAGTAAACAAACATTACCTGTATTCTACTTGATTAATAAACATTATTTGCATTTCGGAATATTCTTCTATTGATTCCATACATTCATTAATTCATTACTTAGGAGCATTAGTGTCATCAAAATTACCAGAGATTGCCCTGAGACTTTTAAATAAAATAAGGACGATGAGGAGGATATAAGCTAACTATTGGGGTGATGTCAAAAAGAGATTTCGGTACTAGCGCATGGCAACAAATAAGAAATATGCTTGATAATCACAAATACCATGCCAATGGTCATCTAAATCTCTGCGATGATCTGAATGATCATTCAGTATTTCTCAAAGGTCAAGTATTTTGCAAGTTATATCATAAAGCATGCTCAATAAGCATCAGTTTGGATTTTTGTATTAGGATTTTTATAATTTGATTATATAAAGTTAATCATGTACTTCTAGTACAGATTGCCGTTCGTTCAACTAAGTTGCACTCAAATTTTTTTCTCTTTCTCCAAGAGAAAGATCTGCCATAAAGTTTAGCTATTATTTCATCTTAAAGCGATTCAGACTGAAACGAATGAAATGTAAAGAATTCAGTCATATTTTGAGCTTTAATGCATTTAAATAGGTCAAAGACAGACTTCTTATGAAAAAGAAAATTAAACTAAAAATATTCGTAAATATTTTCATTCAATGTTAACATCATTATAAAAAATATTGCAACATATATCAAATCATCTATCACAGATAAAAAATAATTCCATTTTTTATGAAGCATACCGACAGTAAGAGTCTCTCTCTATAGATAGATATGAAGGAGTGAAATATAATATCTTAAGTAAAGATTTTATTTTGTACTGAAATGTTTGATTTATGACCTATTTTTACCATATTCTCGGATATACCAACAATTTCAACCTAATTTGAATCTTTTTTCCTAGGAATAGTTGAAATAAAAAGTGTTTCATGCGATTTACATCTAAACCAGATAGTTGCCACAAAACGCCAACAAGCTATATCAAGATGAACAGATGAATGATAATTGTACTGGGGAACAGAAAAAATCTCAGAACAACCATCGGGACAAAATGCTCTTCTTCTTGATTGTACATTATTCAATTATCATTGATATCAATCATTATGTTGATTGGAATTTTTCTTCGCTCTTGAACACGAAATCCTGAGAACAAGAAATGCAGGATGTACTTTTGAGAGAATCAATCAAGTTATATGCTACAACAAATGAGTTATTGTTGCTATAAACATAAATAATTATCGCAAAAGCATAAAAAGTTTACACTGATAAATTCCTCAACAGATACTATAACATACCATACTTTTTCATTATATACGATACATTCGAATTTGAGCAGAACTTTTTTTCTCTTAAAGCTATTATTTTTAATTATTCAACTACTACTTCATTAATATTATCTGGAAATTGAAGCAAAACTAAAAAAGTTAACTGAAAAGGTAAAATTTTAAAATTCAAAAACTTTTACGTTTTGTTTTCAGCATTAACTCTTATAAGTATTTAATTAAAGCTTTGCAAATTTTAGCATTTATATTAAAGCAAACAAAAGGATTACTCTATTCTGAATAACGTATCGATCACGTACCATTCTATAACGTAGAAGAAGCGCGGGTAATTTCAAAAATTTTATTCGCAAAAAAGTTACAGTTCATGTAGACAAAAGATGATAGAATACAGAAAAGTGAGAGTAAAAAAAGATGACATGTAAAAGAGATAAAAGTTTGAAGGAGAGTACTGAGAAATAATTGATGATTATCTTTTAGCTTTGTCGCGCATTTGAACTTTGAACTATTGAACTATTAATAGGCGGGCATAGATTTTCAAATGTTTTTTTCCTAGAAAGGTCACTTTTTATTATTCGTTACGAGTGGTTATGAATGTGATATTTCACCTTTAGAAGATACCTTATTATTCTGTATATTACTGATGAATAGAAAATTCATTTACAAGGATTTCTTATTTAAAAAATGAATTTCTTAAATGCTATTTTAAAGTTAACATTTGAAACTTACAATTTGATAAGTAAGAATACGAGAAATCTTTGTAAATGAATCTCACTTAAAGTGATATCCTGAAGATATTTGCAAAATATCAGTTCTTCTTTTAGACAACGTTGATTTAAAGTTACGAATTTTGAGTGACGAGGAAAATTTTTGCAGTAAGTGATTCATTAGGTAATTGACTAACTGATACTTTCCTATCTCACTTCCACCTAGCGCAGCAGATTTGTATTTTTGTGAAAAAACTTTTGATTTTAACGGGATGAAAGTAGCACTGCAGCACTTAAAATTTTCTAAGAATTTGTCTATTCATATTTTTGCAGCACCATTTATTTCTCATCTTAAAATGGAATAAAAGTGAATTTTATAGGTGAAAAAAGACAGAGATAACGACCTATTTATTAATTCATTGAATTCGTTCAGAAAATTTATTTCTAAAATAGTTTTATCTGCTGTTTATGGAAGAGCAAAAACACAAGTGGACTGCTGATACTGGGAACGTGGATGAATTTGTGGAGCAGGTTGTGAATTGAATACTTTTCGATCTTCTTTTAAATACTTCAATTTGACCTGATAAAAAATGTTGTGGTAGTTAAACTTAAGCTTTTTTATTAATTTTATTTTTTCATTAGAAATAGTTTTATTTGTTGCTTTTATTAGTCAAAGAATTAGTCATGTTTTTATTATTTAGTTTTATGTGTTGTGTTTTATTAGTCTTACTATATTGTGCTTTATTAATATTATATGTTATAATTTGTCATCGTGAGAATGGAGTTTTGCTGTTGAACAACCTATACATATGTAGTCACTGCGTTTGGAAAATTCTTAGGGGATCTATGCTTAAAGTATTACTGCATAAAAAACATTGAATAAAGCAGATTTTTGATATTTTATTTTCAGGAAACTTTGAGCAATGAAGTTTGGAATTTCCTTGTGAAAGCTAATTTGTTGCTAAATAGTTTTTCTCAAAAGTAGTATAAGTGATATTTTGATATTTAATCTTTGATTTTATTACACACTGTTGCATTAGCAAATTTGAATATTTATTTCAGATTACAAAATGTTCCGTTCCTCCAATACGTATAGAGCATATAAATGAAGATGTGGAAGCCCAATCTTCTTTACCAGAAGAGGAAGGTTGGCTATATCTTGTATTTCAAATCTAAGTAAATGAATATAAGTGTGCATTTAGGAATTTAAAAGTAATTGTCCATTAACTTGGTTTTTTATCAGCAGTTGTGAAGTTTGGGTTTTTGGTGTCACAAATCCGAACATTAAAAGGAAGATTTGGTTTAATTTTTATGTCGGTTTCTAATTTTCCATTTCTAATTTCTTGCATTGTAGTTCGCGGCAAACTTTCGGTATTCATTCATGACATTTTTCCTAAGGAATATTTGGATCTAATATTTGGCAATCAGATTTTCACAACAAACAACGCTAGTAAGTATTTTTCTGGAAATGAAAAAAATCATGTGTGAACTTGAAAAAAAATTCTAGTTTATACTGCTTTACTATTAGCTGCAGTCGGAGTAAAAGCTTTTAAACAAAAAGTAAAAAAAAAAAAAACATGGGAAATATATTTGTGTCTTCGACATACATAATTTGCGATAACTTTGTTTTTGCTCCTTTGTTCATTTGACCGTTTCTTATTGCTATTTGTCAGAATTTCTTCATTTTATGTTATTTATTGTAGAACGCATATAAATTGAAATATATATATACCTTGTCATTTTCAGCAGCTAAATGTGGGAACAATAGTAAAGAAAATTCAAATCTTGATATATATATATATTGAATTTATATACGTGATGTATTTATATATATGATGTTTAGTAGCAAAGTAGATTCAATGTTTTTGCTGGTTTTTCATTTTGCAGGTTCCAGACTTTTTTTTTTTCAGGAGCAAATAATGAATTATGCGATAAAAATGATCATAATCAGAAACCGGTTCGTATTTTTAATTTTTCTCTGTATTATCAGGTACACGCGAGAGTTTGCTTATTTCATTGATTCCAGACTCCATATCATATCTGCTCGCCACCTTGGCAAAAGTTACTACGTCGTATTCGTGGTCGATTCGTTTGCGACACGGGAAGACTGAAAAAAACTATTGAAGAACGAGAACTTAACAACATTGATGACTGTTATTTTTTGAAGGAAGAAGTAATTTTCTCACAATTTGTTTTTTTCTAATGTTTCCATATTAATTTATCGTTTTCTGTACTGAACTATAAATTTCATATGCCGTTTTGTGGTTTTCACTTTTTTTTTTTGAGTTTAAAAAATCAGATGACTAATCAGAAGTATTTAGATCGTAAAACGAAACTGCAGAATGGAAATTTTAGATGAGATAAACGCAAAACATATGCAAATGCTGCAGAAATTACCGGATGCCGAAGGATTGATTACCGAGTTAGTAATAGTAGATTATAGAATGAATCTTGTGCAGTTGATCGAATTTTTTTTTAAAGATCTGATGATTAATGGAAAGATTTTTTATAGATTTGAAATACATTATTTATAGGGCTTTTACCGTTATTCTCATGTTTATCTTGTTACTCTTCAAACAATGTAGCTGACAGAATTTAACTCACAATCCATGATTTTACGGAACATCATATCAACAATTTTTTTTTCTTTCGGCTTGTAACATTTCTTAAAATCGCAAGAATTAAAAAATGATATCATTCCATCAAGATACTTTCTTAAGGATTTTCCTAAAGCGTAGGAAAAACTCTTTGCGCAACAGATTTTTGCACGGATTTGAATTACAGATGAAATTAAATTTTGTGGTTTATAAAGTTTATATTGAATTGTTTGACGAAAACCCCTTTGTAGTTTTCCTTACATTTTTTTTTTTTATTTGTAATTTTTGGATTTAATTATTCGAAACAGTGCGCTAAATGAATATTAACGGTTTAGACTTATGAACCGCGAAATAGAACGTTTTGCATGCGGATTGCCAGTGTATAATATCAGAAAAGAAATCAAGAATATTCTATGCAATCAGGTTGTGTTTTTCTCTTTTCTGTTGTGATTTTATTTGATTTTTAATTTAAAAGCTTTATTATTGCTGAGGTTAATGTATCTTATTTGAATTTGGTCGTAAAAATTTTCTTTAGTTTTTTAAATTGAAAATACTGAGGATGTGGTTACTAGTCACGAGTGATTTTTTCTTTAATTTCTTTTAAATTGCAAATTTAGGCAAGAGTACTGCTTGTTGTAGCAGGTACTGGTTCGGGTAAAAGTACCCAAATCCCGCAATATTTGGTATTCGATGGTATCATTACTTCTTCAAAAAAGATTTTGTGCAGTCAGCCACGGAAGGTTTCTCTTTTAGCTCATTTGTTAGGGATTATGTAATATAAACGAAATTGCTGTAGAAGGAAATACAAATATTGTTTTAGGTTGCTGCATGCGAACTGGCCATGAGAGTAGCGAAAGAAACATCGATAGGTAACTACTGTTTGGTTAACGATCCCATATATAAAGATGGGTAAGCTTTCACATTTTTTGGAATGAAATAATTGATTAAAGCTTTTGAGTAGTGTCTATAGTTCAAAGACTCATGATATATGCTCTCTAGAATGTGCTGAAATACTTGCTATGTGTTTGAAAATTCGGACATTTGCATTATAAATTATTTCTCTTTTGTTTTCATGCTTGTTATCTGCATTCAGTGTATTTCAGTGGGAAACCTAATCTGAATGCAGCAATAAATTTCGTAACAGAAAAACACCTCTTGGATTGTATAAAACAGGATCGCAAATTGTCGCAGTTTGGATGCGTTATGATTGATGAAGTTCATGAAAGGACTGTGAATACTGATATATGTTTAGGAATGATGAAAACAGTACTTAGATTGCGACCGGATATGAAATTAGTCAGTTTTGCTGCAAAATTTGTTTTCAAACTAGTGATTAAAATTTTTGAGCTATTCTATTTTTAAACCCTAATTTATTGAATGATCGTATTTTAGGTGATATCTTCCGCAACCCTAGATTCAGAGCTGCTATTAAAATATTTCGCAGAGTTCCAAGTAAAGAAACTGGAAGTTCCAGGGCGTCAATATCCTATCAAGATTTGTTATGAGCCACCAATTCCTGAATGCAAGGAGTTCGTTAAAGATTTTCCGCATAAATTACAAAATTTGATTTGTACTCTAAATTAGAAAAAAAGAAAATATATATTTCACAGGCAGGACACTGACATTTTTTCTGTGTGTTTTTTTCTTTACAGTCAATGTATAATTTCTAAATTATCCTTACAAGTATTCCACAGGGTATGAGCACTGGGTAAAGATGTAACTGTCTAGTTACATCAGAGTATTAGATTAACATAGAAAATTGATAGGTTTCACATTTTTCGGATATATATTCTTCTGTTCCTTAAGATATATTCTACTGTTCCTCAATCACAAACATAGCTAATCATGCATCTCGCAGCAAGACTTTTTTTAGTAATCTGTCCCAAGATTTTGCAATTTTGTTAGCCTGTTTTTGCAAATTATTGCTTTTGTTTCCAGAATTAGAAGCCTGATGCTGGATTATATTGATCGAACAGTGGAAAAAGTAATTAGTATTTGTGAGATTGAAGCTAAAAAGCAGCCCTTTGATGACATTTTTTGGGAAGATGGCTTGGAAACTCATGCAGCACACATTATGGCTTTTTTATCAAAGTATGGCAATTACTGTTGCAGCAAATTATCGATATCGTTTGTTTAACTTTAAGTACTTTGAATGATCATTATTTACTAGTTAGTTTATAAAAGCTGATAATTGCAACTGAAATGTTTGACATATGGATTCGAAGCTATTTTATTTGATTCAAAAGTAAAAATCTCAAGAAATAGATGTTTTGTGTTCGCCTCGTGCTTAAAAACTCGTTCCAGTTTTCTCTTTTTTTTTTGCATTTATTATATTTCTTCGTTTCATTTTTGTTGCAGTTCTTTCAGAAAATAATTTTTAGCCCTAATGAAACACTGATAGCTGAAGAACTTCTGTCCAATCAACTAATAAAAATTAAACATAGCGTGAATGTGAAAATCGTGGTATTATATGGTAATATGCCGGTTGAAGATCGAAATGAAGTTTTTGCTCCTTTGAAACCTGAATATCACCATAAGGTCGTTGATTTTGCAAATTTCCTTGTTTCATTGTTATTGTTGTCTTATAGGCGCATCGTTTTCATTTTTAAAATTTCATTGCAGGTTATCTTTGCGACAAATGTTGGTGAAACCTCGATTACTGTCCCAGGTGTTCGGTACGTTATAGATTGCGGCTTGGCAAAGGTATGTCCTATTTAATTGTTCTTATTTCCTTCAAAAATTTAGATATTTGCAACTCAGAAAAGAAAAGGAGAAAAAAACGATTTTTTCGGCTTCCAATATGTTCGTCCTTGGAAATGGTTACTTTTATCCAGGTGAAAAAATTTGATGCCGCTAAAAAAAAAAATCTCATAGAACTGGATTTTATATCGAAATCCGCAGCAAAACAACGAGCTGGAAGAGCAGGAAGAACAGCACCAGGTTTAAAAGATTTTTCTAGTAAGAAATGATTCGGGATACTGGCATTATATCAAATAATCCAAACACTGAAATCGAATTAAGAGTTGTGAGGTGTCCATCATATGGTAAGCGTTTAAGGTGGAAAAAAAATGGAGCAAAAGAAAAGTAATTTCAAAACTAGCTTATTAATTGATGAAGTTCGATTAATTTGTGCGAGAGATGGAAGCGACTGATTTTATTCCACTTGGCTCATGGTGATAGAAATATAATACTTAACTTTCTTATGAACACCTGCTGTATTGGTCAGGCAATGATTGAATTTTGTTTAGGTATTTGTTATCGTCTTTACTCGGAAGAGCAGTATGAGAAAATGGAATCTACAAACGTGCCAGACATTCTTTTTACCAACCTTACTGGAGTAATGTTGTACATGATAGCAGCAGGTGTAAATCTTTCAGAATTTGATTTCATTGAGAAACCAGATTCAAACGTTCTGATACATTCGCAGGCACTTTTGAAGTAATTCTTTTTTAAAGAACGCTTTTGTAAGCTTTCCTTCCCAGTTTTGAAAAAATGCATTGTTTAATGAAATATTGCAGGTCACTCAAAGCCATTGAGTTTCGCGAATCTACGCTAGTTCTAACCCAATTAGGTAAAGAGATGCAACAGTTACCCGTGGAACCACGTTTAGCAAAAATGATTCTGGATTCAGTGGAGTATGATTTAGTGGCTGAAGTAGCAGTTGTCTGCGCATGCGTCCATGTCGGGTCACTTTTCAATCGCAAAAATAAGCGAAATGTAATACTTTGAAGTATTCAAGTAGAAAATGACTTTATCATCTGTCATTTGTATTTTGATTTTCCAAATTATCTTGCAACTATAATATTTTAATTTATATTAATATCGTTTGTGCTTGTAGTGTGAGTCGGAATGAGAAAAACAGAGAAAATAGGTGGTAGATTTATTTTTATATGCTTGTATGCTTGCTGCAGAAAAATTCAACATATCTTTCCTATTCTTTCATTTCCTTTTCAATTATTATTGCTTTATTGGTATTAAAATTAATATTAAAATGTAGCGTGACATTTAATTCGTAACTTTTCTCCTCTTTATGTTAGTGGAGCATTTAATTCATATCTTGAAAGCATTGTCACTTGTCGACTCTGACATCGACAAAAAGTAATAATTTCTGCGTATTACTGAGATTTTGTCAGGCAGCGGTGGAATCTTATAGTTTTAGTGTGTGAGATATATGCATTTTATTGTGAGATGAATTATCAAATTTTTCATTTCAGAAATTCATTTTAGTAGACCAAAAAATATTATCATTTTGTGAAGAAAGTGGTGATCCAATGACATTTTTAATGGTAAGTTCAGTTTTTTGTGGGAAGTAGTGGATTAGTTGAACGAATTTTAAAAAAGATCTAGATTTTATTAAGTTGCTATGATCTTTTTTTGGTGAGTTCACTTTCATTAATTTTCCTTTTTTACTGCATTAGTACTACTAGTATTTACCACTACTATTCAGAAAAAGACATAAAACTGTTTATTACAGTATGTTGGCATACTAATAGCTTTATTAGCTTGTTGCGGTCAGTGTTGTGAATGGCAGTTCGTTTTATTGTAAATATAAGTTATTCTTTAGGTATTCCTGCAGTATATACGAACACCAAAACATCGATCTAGATATTGGTGTTTTGAGAATTATGTAAATTTGAAGCGCATGAAATCTGTGTTTTATATTGCGGACAAGATCTGCAAAATTATGTCTGATCTTACGGTGAGTATGCATTCACATCTTTTATTCTATTTTTTTTTTTTTTATTCTGCGATTTATCATTAACTTTGATTTTATTGATTGGCGCTTTATTTTTTTTTTTTTTGTATCTATATATTTTTACAGAGTATTTTTATCAGATTAGTTAATTTAGGGTGTTAATGCGGACATTAACAACATTGATATTTCAAAAGCACGGACAATTATTCCTAATCTTTACTGTCGATCTTTTGAAAACAATCTGGCAATATATTCTGGCCTACCAGAACGTGGATATTATGATTTTAATGAGAAAAAATACGTCTTCGTATGTTGCTAGATATATTCCAGAAATGATCAAGTCCAAACAAGTTTTGGAATTAACAGTAGAATTCGTAAATCTCTATCACTTCTGACCATATGGAATTCTTTTGAATGTTATCCTATTTTAAGTCTGCATTATGAAATGAACGTCTAAAAATAATCCCAAGACGGTGGACGTATTCCTTTAGCTTATGATGAATAGCTCTAATCTTGCAGATTCATCCGTCATCAGCCCTAAAATACAACGATGAAACTCCGGAATTTCTTGTTTATGAATGTTCGATCCGTACATCAAATGATTTTGTATTGAATGTGTGCGCTGCGGATCCTTCTTGGTTGCAGGAAACTGATCATAATGTGTTGGAAGAAGAAAGAAAGGTATGCTTGCTGTTATTTTCATCGAATACACAAATTTCTATGTGTGAACACAAAAAGCCAGAAAAAAAAAAGAACAAGTATGTTTAATTATTTCCGGTTTATTCTTTTTCTATTTTTTTTCTGATAAAAAAGTAAATGATAACAAAAATCTTTTATTGCTTCAGTAGCTCCTGTAAATTGCATTCGATCAAACTTGTAAGTATTTCATAATATCATATTTCGTAGTATCTTAGGTTACGGGGCGAATTTTTGTAATGCAGTTTCATTGTCGAATATTTGAAATTTATTGCAGAACAGGTTAGTGCCGTATAACGTAGGATGTGGAACTGCTATAAAGAGATGGATTTTGGCACATATGAATATTCTTCAACAAGAGGTATATCATGTATTTAAATGTTTTGCTTCAGTAAAGTTCAAGGAGCTTTACATGCATTTCCATCTTCCATCTGAAATGAAAGTTAATAGATAAAATATTTTCTTGCTTATTTATTGTTAAAAGGAGCACAAAAGATATTCGTGTTTGGATTTTAGGATTAGAATGGAGTTGGAATTAGGGATTGATTTAATCATTAATAGAAGTCTTCGGGTTGTATAAATTTTGTTCAGGTTGGAGTGGAATGCATTGCGAAGAAGAGATCTGATGATCCATATCACAGACTTCAGATTTATGTTTCAGTTAAAAATCTTCCGAAAGTATGGAATTTTTTTTTCGGTAGATGAAATATTTTTATTCGATGACTATGTTGCAAACATCTCATTGTAATCTGGGAAATAATACTTGAAAGTATAAATTTTTGTTCTGAGAAATCGGAATTGGACATTTATTGATCTATCAGGATGTTTTTGACTGTGCTTGCATTTTTAGTTGAAGACATTTGTTGAACGGATTACAGAAGAAAAAGCGGATTTACTACGCAGGAAAACGAGGGAAGTGCCAATAATGCATGCAGATTATGTAGTCAGTATTACTTTTTTGCTCTAGCTGTTGAAATTGACCTTAAGAAGAAACATCGTCACTACACATGATTATGGTTGACAGGGAACTTTTTGAATTTTTCTTTTGCTCAACTTTGCATTTCGTCACACTTTCAACTGTAAGTAAAAAATAAATTGCACAAATTCTCAATTCTAGTTGCACATGTCTGGTAGCGGTACACCACTGGAGATTATAATGCCCGGTGAATTCTGCAGTATGTATGTTGGAAGAAGTGGAATTAATTGGAAAGATGATGCTGCATATAGAATTAAGCTAGAAGACTACTTCGGCAAGGTTTATTTTTCAATTAATTGGACAGAGTTTGCTTTATTCTTAATTGCAATAGATAATATAACTTGAATAAAACATGTCGATTTACTCAAAAAATTTGGTCAAAAAGAATGCTGCCTTAATGAGCACTGATTCTGGAATGATATTCTAACGGTTTGGAGGAGATGCGTAGATATACGTTTTCTGTATTCATTTTGGTAACTGCGATGTTCGTTTTTTATACTTATTATTTGCCTGTAATAAAATTCATCTTGCAGTTTGGAAAAATCACAGAATTCGTAACATTTGGTGAAGAATATCAGAAGCAAATTGGACATTCGTGCTTAATTAGGATGGAAAACAAAGAAGTTGCAAAACGTGCATTTATATATAACAATGAAAATCACTGCAATTTCAATATTGAAGTTTGTTTCTACTTGCTCATTTTTCAGATTTTTGTAATTTCAGTATTATTTTATTGTTATTCGATAAGATCATTGTTTATATAACTGTTACCAAGTCCCCTTAATATGCTGCGACGCCTTTTCACTAGTTATCGAAAATAAAAATTGTATTTCAGCCTCGTCTTGGAAGAAAATATCTAAGCCAAGTAAATAGATATCATTCATCTGCTTATCGATTACTGATTAAGTGGTGGCGTAGACCAAGCTGTGGTTATGGTATAGTAAAGGTTACTTGCTTATTAATACTGTTGTCCCTAGATGCAGTTATAATTTAATAAATGATTTAGGTACTTATCAATTTCGGTTCGAATCCACTATATTTATTCTCCAACGGTTGAAATGAAGGCAGTATTTTGGCATTTCACTCGAATCCTTTTCCTTTAAGTTGATTGGAAAAAATAATTAAAGTGTAATTGTACCAAATAGATTTAAAGTAATAGCTGATGGAACTTAATACTTTTTGCACTTTTTTCAGTTGAAATCTCGTGATCTCAATCAGAGGTTGTACGCTTTCAACGTGATTGCAGAACATTTGGGGCATTTTCAACCTTCATTATTGCCGGAAAATTTGGTAGTATCTTTAGCTTTTCTATTCTTTCCATGCATTGATCGTTTGTCCAATAATTACTATTTTTACAGGCAGGAGATCCGGATATAAGTGTCGATGATTTGTTCAAGGTATGTTTTTAATTAAAGAATATTTGTAATTTTATTGTTTCTGTTGCATGAAAGCAGTATTCTTTGGAATGCTGTTTTATATGATTGCTGAATTTGTATTACAATATAAAATTCCAGGTAAAGCTGCTTTCTCTTCCGCTGGATGTTGACAATGAGCGGTTGCTTCATGATTTGGAGCCGGTGCTAAATGCATATGATATAGAATTCGATGAAGTGTATGTGGTTCGAAAAAAAAAGTACCCTGTTGAAGACAAGAAGTATGCTTCATGCAACTACTGCAATTATGCAATTTCGTTAGTGTTTTCTTAAAGTTTTTCGAGAGTAGAGTTTTTTTCAGAGATTTGGAGGAGCATTCCCGGCGAATTTCTGACTATATCATAAAGGTGGCGAAGAATTCAGGTATCGCTGTGATGCTTTTTTTGAATAGACTGAAATCTGACGTTTTATTGTTTTTTGTAATGTATGCTAATTTTCGTGAGCATTCATAATTGAATAAATAATCACCGTTGGAATAGTGATTATTAATTTTCAGTGGGCAGTAATGGTTATCCATTCGAGGTTAAGGTGCGCGTGCCAAGACATAATGGCGAAATTGAATTTATAGCAATGGTTTTTTTCCGTGATATGAACATCGGAATAAATGTGGGTAATGCATTGAAAGAAGCAGAGGAAAATGGCACAACTTTGCAAATGGGGCCAGTAAATTATATGCATGATGTTCGTTTTTTCAATTTTTTTCTGTATCTTTTTTCACAAATATTCTGCGTTCAGTCATTTTAGTCGCTGAAATCTCAGTGCAGTAATTTGTATGTTTTTAAGGTATGAATGCACATTCATCAAAAGTAATCTGAAATTTTCAAGTGGAAATGTCACAGCTTTATAAGATAATCATGTATTTTAGAATTCTTGATCAGCATTATTTGTGTGTTGGTCACCATTCAGTTGTTTCAGGCCGATGTGCAGCAGATGTTTCATTACCAGATGAAAGTTCCGCTAATTCTTTTCAACATGATTTTTGACGATTTAAAAGCTATTTATGATATAATCGATCACAAGCTTATTGATTTTGATTATCACAGCGATACTAACCGCAAATTATACTATGTTTTCGTTTCTGGGAAAAATTTCAAGCAAGTTCCTATTTTTTCTGATGTTTTGACAGCGTTTATCTGAGATAAGTATTTACTTGTTCGAAACTGCGCTGCATGCGAAAATTTATTTATTTCAGTTCCGTAAACGAAGTTAAAGCTGTCATTGATACAGTAATCAACGGATATACGGTTAAATGTAGAGATGGAGAGGAAATTGACGGCACTAAATTACCATGTCATCGACTGCTTACAAAGTAACTACCATATATTTGTCTTCACTGAACTGAAAAGTAATCTTGACGTAGTTTTGCTGAAATCAGAGTGCTAACTTTTACATTAGTGCAAGAAACATTTTACATCAGTACAAGATTTGAATAGCATGCATTTTGATATGAACTGTTAAGAAAACAGTGATATTTTGATCAGTCCGTCATCAAAAATTTTGAGATTTCGTTTACTATAATCTTTTAGAGTTGGTCGGTATTTTATGCACGATTTATCCCAAAGATATGCTGTTCTTATGAACACATCGCCTTATAAGATGGAAGTGAAGATCCAAGGAAGTGTTTCGAATGTTGAAAAAGCTAAAATAGAAATCAAGCGTTTCTTACAAGAATGGTAATCAATTTTTAACTTATTGTGCTT
>JARVGP010001448.1:0-15408 GCA_029876185.1 Mansonella ozzardi
TTTTATATTATAAATATTATTTTTTTTTTTTTTTAATTTTTTTTTTTTTTTTTTTTTAATAAAAAAAAAAAAAAAAAAAAAAAAAACAAACGGTAATCGGTATAAAAGAATTTGAAAATTCTTTGTTTCATATCTAAGTTAATCTAGGAAATAATATGTGGAATATCTCGAGATACTGAAAATATTATACAGTGTAAATTGTTAAAAATTAATATACCGTATAGTAAGAATATAATTTGAAATGGAAATTTCAATCAAGACTGGAGACTGATTGATTAATAGATCAGTGAAATATCGAAAATATATCTGATACATTTAATATGCTCACTAATTCAGTAGAAAGATAATCAACATGAAAGTATCGGATTTCGAAGTTGAGATATTTGAGCTTAATTCAATCTCCTGAGCATAATTATCACTAACAGTTAGGTGAAATTTTCAAAATTATTTTTTTTGAAACTATTTAATTTCATAATTCTAACCAAAATTTTTTCTTCAGCATTATTCAACATAAATTCTTCTTTTAGTATGAATCAAAATAACATTTAAAGCTGAAAAATCAAAATTAGATTATTCTAAAGTCTTAAGTAATAATGATTTTCATAAATAATAATAATAGTTCACTTTAAATTATTCATTTGTGATATTATCATAAAATTAATAGCTTCAAGCTAAAATAAAGAAGACAATTAACTAATCTTAAGCTAAAATAATAGAATGCAATTAATTAGTTAGAAAGCTTTTGCTCATGTGTATGTATACATAATAACAACTATATAAAAAAAAAAGAAAAAACAGTAAATTAAATGAAATTTCATTGTAGCGCAATTAACCGTTTCTTTCTGAAGTTAAGAGCAATAATTATTCATCTAACATAATTCATACTTACATTTACAACTTTTATAGACAAAAAAAAAAACTTTCAGAAAAATTAAATTTTAGATAAAAGTGAACAAATTTTAAAAATGTTTTCAAATTAATATGTTTTGTTACTTGGATCTGTGGTGTGTGTGTATATGTACATATGTAGTATAATATTAGAATAATATTAAATAAAATGAGAAAGCAACTTCATAATCTGTTTTATGTTTAGTCAAGTGAATCTAAATACATCTATATTAATCGTTGCTAGTATTAGTTAAGTGTCTGAATTAATGATAGCAAATTTAAGAGAACTTTCTCTTGGGACGTTCAAAGATGCCAAGAGATGAAATAATTCCTCTTGAAAGATTAATGTCCGCAATTTTTGGCATATTTGCGTCATCATGGGATATGTATGCACAGTGAATCTATTGCTTTCAATGAATAGATACTTCACATTCAAATTATAGAAACTTTTAGGGAGTTAAATCTGAAAAATGATTTGAAATTTTTTGTTAAACTTATTCAAAAAGAAACGAAAAATTTTTAAATTAAATTAAAGTGTTTTGCAAGAAAAGGGCAAATCAACTTTAAAATCAGCGATAAATAATTATAGGGGAACTTTTGTTCTTTTTCTAATTAATTAATAGTTGACATTTCTATTTATTACTGATGTTCATCCTGTAATGTTTTTTTAAATTAATAGTTGACATTTCTATTTATTACTGATGTTCATTTTGTAATGAAGTTCAGAAACGACCATGATTTCTTTTAGACATACTAGGTTTGAAAAATTTTTCTTTTTAAGAATTTTATAAAAAATTTTCTTCTAAAAATAAAACTTGAATGAATCATAAATGAATCATTTGCGGAAGATACCTAAACAAATTCTGTACAATAGTAACCGCATAATGAGTGAGATTAAGATCCTGGCGAAAATTCTGATTAAACTTCCTGATTTTGACAAAAACAATTTTCAAATATGTTCATTATTTTAATGATAATAGAAGCTGAAAATTTTTAGATTGTACTTTTGTTAGTACCATTCGACCAAATAATATACTTTTAGCCGTTCAAGAATGAAATCACTCAAGCAGAAATCATAAATTTATTTGAATATATTTAGAAAGATTTCTTCCCAATCATAAGTAAATAATCAAATTTATTCTAGAAAGATCTTCCTAGTCATATTCCTGCTTAATCAAAAGTAAATAATCAAATTTATTCCGGAAAGATCTCTTTCTAGCTATGCTTACGTCCTCTTTCTATTTTTACATGCCACCGATCCGATTTATCGAAAATTTGCTTTGCTAAATGAAATATTATAAAATGGAAACAAAGAGAAAGAAGAAAGAATGTAAATAATTCATTTAAATGTTTACAAATAATCAATATAATATTGTTTTAATAAAGTGCAAAAAAATGATTATCTAGACTAACGATCACATGAAAGAATGTGAAGATTAAAGTTTGCAGTTGCAATTTTCATCCATCATTTGGAATACTTTGGCAAAGTAATGTGTGAGATAGATGTATTCTTGTCCATTTGGCGATTTATTTATTTA
The DNA here is from genome assembly GCA_029876185.1 of Mansonella ozzardi. Taxonomy (NCBI): domain Eukaryota; kingdom Metazoa; phylum Nematoda; class Chromadorea; order Rhabditida; family Onchocercidae; genus Mansonella; species Mansonella ozzardi. The sequence goes on from JARVGP010001448.1 coordinate 2,427, forward strand.
TTTATAAACTAGTACTTTTCTGACTGAAATATGACTGAATGCCGAAGATGAACGATCGTTCAATCTGTTCGATCGTTGTCGATCTATTTCGCGATCTTTTATTGCACTACGAATACAAAAAGGAATGATTCGCTAACAGTAAACAAGTGATAACAAAATTGTTCTGTTTTGATTTAGATACAATCTCACAGACTATCCTTCCTTTCATCAAAAAAAAACAAAACCCGAATGAGATATTTCTTGTTTGTTCAATTCAAAATTTATGCTGAAAATTTATTTTTTAAAAAGAAACAGCTATTAAAATAAATTTATTTAAATTATCAGCAAGTGGTTGCTATCGTTGTAGACGTTTGTTTAACTTAAACTATAGAAATCTAAAAAGTTTAAAATAAGAATAACAGAAATGTGAATAGAAAATTAATTAATTAACAATTATTCGCTCGAAATAATAAAAGTAAACAAAAAGAAAAAAGTGGTGAAAATTTAATTTAAAATTGCTTGAATTAAACATTCTAAATTGAATTCAAACAAACAGTTTTGCAACTGAAAGGGCAAATAATTAAAGTAAATCTTTGAACAGAAAAATGAAAAGAAATGTTTGAAGTAACAAATAATAATGTATGATTCTTTAAATATTTATTGACGTAAGAAAATTGTTTGATCAAATGATCAAATGTAAACAAATTTGGAAAATAATTATTCAAATCTTTTTTTTTTGGTTCATTTTACTTTTTTTTTTTTTAATAAGCTTTTGCAAAAATAAGGGAAAGCAGAGAACTTCACGATAATAATGTAATAATGAGAAGTAATTAAAAGAAGAAAGAATGAAGCATATGATGAAAGGTGAGAGAGACAGGAAGAGAAAGTTTAAATTCTTCTAGAATTAAAAAAAAAAAGAAAAATTTATGAAGATTTGAACAATTTAAAAGAGTGATAGAAATAAGTAAAAGAGAGAATTCTTTTGAAATGAATAGATGTTGAATAAATGGTAGAAAAAAAAGAAAAACTTTTAAGGGTAAAGGTCGAAGGAGAAAAAAAAAGATCGATCAAAATGACCACTTTTCAAATTTTCACTACCAATAATTTCTTCTAGACAGCTGCTACCAGTTGTGTATCTATCACATTAAACAATCTTTGTCGTTTGCTTTACGAATAACTTTATAGATATGACTTTTCCTCTAATTCTCTTCTCTTTGCTCATAAATCCTTCTGGCTTATTTTATCTATAATTAGGCTCTTTTTCATCTTTTTTCATCCTTTTCTATTTCATTCATTCGGTGTTTGTTCTATTTCAAAAAATATTTCAAATTTAAAAAGCCAAACTAAAAGATCGATCAATCGATTAACCGATCAATTATGAGAACACTAATAATCTTATAGAAATTAAATCAATCTTAATACATTTGTAGCCTAAGTCTCTCTTTTTCTTAATTAATCTATCTATATATCATTTGGCTAATTATAATGGATATCCAAGTAGTAAGTAAGTCTTATGCTTTAATTATAACAAAAGAAGAAAGTTAATGATTAATGACGACAAAATAAGTCTCTCACAGTTCAATCATTGCTAATTTACTCATTGATAAGAAATCATCTATAAATTAACTATTATTATTCCTTCTTATTTCTCATTTTTATACTTTTTAACTAAAATGAAATTGATTTTAAAATGCAATAAATTCATTCGTTAATGATCAAAAATACTACAATTGGCCACAGTATCGCTTTATATATCAAAAATCAATATCGATTAATTCTTGTTTTTTCCGCTATAATTCTCTACTATTTCCATTTTTTTTGCTCAAATTTTATTTTCTGAGGAAATTTTTCAACATTTTTATTAATTTATTTGGAAAAAACTTTTTTTTAAACATTAGCTTATATATGAGAAGTATTGCAGTGCAATTATTTATATTTTTCAATAAAATATTTCACTTTTCTTATAATTTGTTAAGGTTTCTCGCAATTATTTGGCCAAATCTACTTATCAGTTCATGATTTATTTTAGTTTAGTTGACAGTTCATGACTGGTCATCAAAAAACTCATATTTTTATCAATAAAATTGGCAACGAATAACAGGAATGCAGAATTGATTCTGAAGAAAATTTCCGATCAATGAAGATAGAAAGATTACACGAAACAATTATATGATATTTTTCTGTTAAAGAAAAATTCTGGATCACACTATTGTAACCAGGTTTGCATAAGAAAAATAACTCTGACTGTAATTATGTTAACTATCTTACAATTATCTAGTTTGTAAGTGTAATTAGGTAATTTTAAAAAAAAATAAATTTGCTGCAATTTAAAAAAAGGAATTGTAAAAAAAGAAAAGAAAAGAAGCAAAAAGTAGTAAATTATTGCAATTGTTATTTGAAATGCAATAATGAAATTAAAGTACGACAAAAATAAAAAGTAAACATTTAGATAACTAAAAACTTTTACAATGTTATCGATTAAATAAGAAAATGATCGTTAAAAAAAAAAATACTTCGATTCTTTTAATGCAAAAGTACTTTTATAAGAAACAAGAATAACTTTACCTTATTTTGATTAACATCTGATAACATATCAGTCTGAATGATCTATCTTTGCCATATTTTTCTGCAACACATTAATCTATTTGTTTAACAACCTGCAAAGAGAAAAAAAAATAAAAACAAAAATATTTTAATTCGTCTTATAATTTCGCTTTTCTAATCAGTTAGTATTAGTACTGATAGAAAATATGTAAAATTATCAATTTCAGCAACTACAAAAAAATTTGAAATAATTGTTTTATTCTCAAATAAACAAACAAAAAATTGATTAAGATAATTAATTAATATATGTAATAGGAAGTAAATAATTAATGTATGCAGTAGGATTATTTCACTTGCAAATTTCTCTTTGTACTGTTATAATTTTTAGCTTTCATTTCCAATATTTTTTTATTTACCAATTATTTTGCAACTTTTTTTTTCAAAAATTTTTTATTTATATACATTTTTTACTTTTAAAAAAAAAGTATATAAAAATTATATTTATATACATTTATATACTTCTTTTCTTGCTAAGTGCTAACTTCTTTGAAAAAATGAAAAAATGTGAAAGTGAGAAAATCAATAACAATTTCATGCTCATAGGAAGGATTATAATTGTTGTCAATTATAATTGCTGTTGTTACTACTGTAGCTGCTATTTTTTTCTGTTATTATTAATTATTATCTGTTTCACCGATCTTGTTGTTATTAACAACATCATTATTGATTATCATTATTATAGCTGAGAAGTTCATGAAAAAATTTTGCTTGTATTTCCATCTCTAAAGATTTGTTTTCAAGATTAAAGCCATGAACTGAAATTAGAATTTGTCTGGCAGCATTATAAGCATATTTGGTGTTAATAAAGGGAAATGTTTTACTTCACTTATTCATTTAAGTGATAAAGGCAAACATCCGTAAAATTTAAATGAGCATTTAAAAATCCATGCAATTTCAACCAAGCTGTCAGTGATTAAGTAGAAGATAATAAAAAATTTGAATAAAATACCTTTATATCCAAGGCGCCATGTGTGATCAGAAATTCTGCTATCTGAGAATTTGCGAAATCTAAGACAAATAAATGCATCACAAAAAGCAGATGATGGTCGAATTTTTTACGATTAATAAATTTCATACAAAAAAAAATTTTATTCCGTAGTGTCAAGTTTATCGAATTCGTTAAATAGAATTAGAATCTTTTAGGAAAAAGCATTCAACATTCACGCATGTCATATTCAAATTTTAATTGCAGCTCTGAAATTTAAAAAAAAGAACTCTTTTAATAGCTTTTCATAAAAACTTTATCTCTGGGAACTTTTAAACAAGTCTCTCCAGAAATATATTTTAAGACAAATATGTTCTAAAATTGAAGTTTCAGAAATTTGAAATTCTTCAAAACATTTCAAAATCTATAAAATTTTGACTCTAGGATAAATATAGTTTTTTTTTCTTTAATTTCGCAAACAAAATTCATAAAATAAAGCGGGGAAAAAGAGAGATTGAACATTCAGAGATTTCTAAAACAGGATTGGATTAGTAAAAAATAAATTGTGTTCAAAAAAAAAAAAAACATTTTTTTTTAGAAAGGACATATTAATAAGGACTGCCTGAATGATTTAGCATAGTCGATTACGTAAATCTTATATCTATATTAATCTAGTTATCTAAAATTTCAACATGCATTAATTCTAAAAACATATTCCATCCAATATTCTCATTAATTAGATAATGCGAACATGCTTCAGCTTTCTCTAATTAACTACGTTAATTCATATCATTTGAATTTTATATTTATTAATTAAAAAAGATCATATAAACACATACCTCGTGAAAAGATTTAACTGGTAGAAAAAAACGATCGGGAATTGAAGTATAGTTAATTTAATCAGGATTATCGAAATTCCGTATAATGAATTCCATGATGTTCACATGAACATCATTAATAAAAGAATATTCTCGTTTAATTAATAATTGATTACTTAATTATCGGTAAATCGAATTTGCCTGCTTTTCTTTCTAAAGTCATGCTACAACTGGAAATACAACATCTATCGCAAATATCGCTTTAACTATCATTTAATTACTCCCATTTGTAGAATCTGAACTATCTGACAGTAATTATAACGCAATTTTTTAATCATATTCCACAGAATTTGGACGATCTTAAATTTTTGATTACTAATTAATAGATTTTTAACTAAAATTATAGTAACAAGAAGCAAATGTATTCAACTCTCAATATCCTCCAAGAAACAGAGATAGTAGCAAATCTATGAAAACAATCAGTTATCTTATATTGGCTTTTCGTAGTACAAGGAATTCTTGTTATTAAATTTATTTTTATTTTTCAACAATGCTATTATACTCATATATTATTTGAAATAATTAAGATTTAGATAAATCTCCACAAAAAAATCTTTTCGCCCCTTTTTTTTGTAAGACTTAAAAAACAAAGACTACAATAGCAAGAAAAAAAAATTAAAAACGAAAATCTTCAAAAAACAATTAAAAATTAAATCTAAAACAAAACATCTCTGAAGGAGAATTTCAAAAAAAAACGATGAAAGGTTCAAAGCTATGAAGAACAAACAAAATAACAAACAATTTATCACACAACCCAAGGAATGATAAGAATTATCGGAATGATATAGGAGAGATCGAACTTGATGAATGAAATTTGACAATTTTTACAAGCAAGCAACTTTCAACAATTGTACTTTACAAAATGATCCAAAATCTATCACAAAGAAATCAAATTTACCCGTCTACTAGATAAAAACTTCGGCCGACCATCATGATTTTGGTTTTAAGTTTTACTACAATTTTTTGACTTCAACTTTCATATCATGATATCAAAGTATTATAAAGTTCCTTGAAATTTTTGCTATTATCTAGCACAAAAATTTAGACTATACGTGGATAGTCCATTTTTTTTTAAAAAAAAAAACCATGTATAGTCGTTCAATAAAATATTTGAGACACACAATAAATTCAGCATTTTCAAAACAAACAAATCATAGTATCAATCCTTACAAGTATTTCAAAATTTTGACCTTTCATAATACATTTCTATAAAAAAATTTCGAAGTTTTATAATGCATGTAGTAATAAACGATGATGTAAATTTCAAATATTTACAAACTTCCACTACAAAAAAAAAAGAAAAAAAAACTACCAAACAAGCAAAATTAAAGAACTTTTCCTCGATCAGTATTAATGCTAATCTGCTATCAACCAAGCATTAGCAGAACTTCTCACTATCTTTAGCTTTCAACAAGAATTAGCAAGTATTAATTCAACAACAATAAATTAAAATTAAAAATGCTAAATAATAACTAAAAAAAGAAAATGCGAATGTGAGTGAAAATCTAGCAAACGACGAAATGTCGTAAAACTTATTGATTGATTCAAAATGTATTGATATTTCGACATATGCCACAACCAAGTGGGAATTCTTCACCTGTTGGTGGATGTTGTACTTTTAATGGACATTCACTTCCATCTAGCTGCACTCCTTTCGGACCAACTGGACAATTAGGTAAAAGTTTCTTTGGTAAACTAATCAATCGTTGGAAATCATCATGACATGCCGTACAAAAGTGAGTGGTACCAAAACTGAAAGAAAATGATCGAATAATTTCACGACAAATCAAATGAACAGCAGTCGATGGGAAGTTTTACAAATTTACTAGTTTTTTTTTTTTTTTTTTAAACAGTGCAATATGCAATGAAACTTGAGTGATATTTAAATTTGAATTTTCAAGCAATTAATTTGTAATAACTGACCAGAAATAAACAGCAACTGAGCAACAAAAACGACATTTAAATTCGAGAAAGTCTACTCCGTGACGTCCACAAATTTGAGCACCCACAACATCCGAACAACCGCCACAGATCAATTCCTCAGGATTATATTGCGAATTGTCTAATTCCTTAAATAATCACTTTTTTCAACTTAATTTAATTGCAAAAACAGATCTTGCCAGCTAAAAAAGTTGAAGGAATTTTCGAAACAAACATATGAATGAATAGAATGAAATTAGAAAAGAACAGAAGTAGCAAAAAAACTTTAAATTTCAGATTAAATTTAATTCTACCAACAAAACTAACCTGCTGACAACGACTTTCACCACCAAAATAAGCCTTTCCACATTTAAAACATAGTACATACATGTATCGTTCCATTGCATATTCATCCGGATTCTTGTAAAAATCACTGAAAAAGATTACCTGTTTAACAAATATTGTCTCAAAAATATTTTCCAAAATTAGTGAATGTTATTTAACTTTTAATTTCATGATATTTGAACAATTAGAATTTAATAATGGCACCAAAATGACAACTACTTGCTAATGTCAAAAGATGGTGCAAAATTTCTCCGAATTTTCAAAGATTTCGAGAGAAAAACTTACTGAGGCATTTGCAGCGACTGACATTATGCAGTCCAAAATAGAAGGTATAAACAGTTGATCTGTTAAATATCTAATGACTGTTGTATAAGCCCTTAACCTCGGTGGATACTCAACAGCCAGATAAATTTCTGTCTTTTTCGTCTCACAGTGTTAACTACTAGAAACGGAAAGTAAAAAAAAAAAAATTGCCTGCATTCAGAGGTAGTCGCATGAGCCTGCAAAAACCCATCATATTCAAGCCTTAAACGTGCCTTATTTAATACTTCATTGTACAAATCTTTTAATGGTAGTAACAAATCTGTTACTGATGGATGATCAATCTGAAAATTGAAAAAAATTACATTTAAAAGATATGAAAATGATCTTATGTGATAAGTGATACAAATCATCCAGTACCTGATACCATCTATACCATTTAGATTTCACTGATTAAATTACAAATCAAAAGAAACTCTGAACATTAAGAACCCAAAAATATTCATGATAACCTCTTGTTTCCTTTCCAAAATTAATTTCCATGAAAAAACTACTACATAATTCAGGAAAATCACTCAAGTCTATCCTAATCTAGACAGGAAAATAAGTTATAAAGATTGGACTAACTTGTTCCTTGCACAATGGACATTGCATAAAACGGAAAACAATCCGTGGCCCATTCCAACGCTTCTCAAGCACAGTTCGTACACAACAATAATGGAAAACATGATCGCAGGCCAGTTTAATACAAGGTGCACCACCCAAACGATCCGTAAAACATATTACGCATAAATCATCTGCATCTTGCTTTACATCTAAAAGTTTTGTAAAGGAAGTGGAAGATAGAATATGGTTTAAATTAAAACTGAAATAAAAGTTGTTAATCGATAAAACACATTTGTTACTTCTACCTGGTTTCTTGCATTGCATACAAGGTAAGCATATTTCTTCATCAAGTACACCACCACAGATATGACCACATGAGAGTTGTCGTTGACAAGCAAACGTTGCAAAATGACGACACTCATCGTGATTACACAAACCATCAATAAGCTGAAAAAATACTTTGGAGCAAAGCATTCTGAATGCAAAAAAAAAACGTAGAAAAAGATGCATTACTTTTGATAACAAGCTTCAAATTATACTAAAGAGATCGTTATTTCCGGATAACCCGTAGGCAATTAACAAGTGCTTTTTCAACAGCAAAACAAAAAAGCAGGCAGTTTCTAGTATTCAGAAAATCGAATACTTCAAGTAGTTTAATCTAAAAACTCTTGAAATTACCGATAATATTCCAGACTATTTCAGTCGACATAGAAATAATACTTTTCGTGGAAAATCTAATTTCTTTCTATGAAAGAAAAAAAAACAAAAACCTGATCTGGACGTAGTGGAGCAGCACAGAAACGGCAAGTATAGTTCTCACTTATTTCAGCAGGATTTGACATTTCTAAAACAAAAGTTTCATAAAATTATTAATTTAAAAGTTACTGCAAAACATAACATGTATAGGAATATAAATTCTGGTAGTTCTAATCTTTATATTCTATTGTCCGAGAACAGAAAAAGCTCTTAAAGAAAACAATTAACTAATTGAAAACATTTGAAAAATTAAAGTTAGTTGCAAACAAATAATTTAAAAAATCTTTAATTTTTAGACAAAGTTATTCTGGATATATACTTAGCATGTGAAGGAAAAAAAGACCTAAAATGTCAAAAAACTTTATGATAAAAAAACAAGAAATAAAACAAACAAAAAATTGTTTACCGGAAATTCGATTGTAAGTCATTGAGGATATGTTTTCACGAATAATGCTTTGATTAAATTCTACCATTCCATTTAGAGTAGATGGATTAAACAATATCTGTAATGAGGTAAAATATAATCATTTAATCTTCATGATAAATGGTATGAGTTCATAACAAGATTGTTAATTATGAAAATAATTAATCATATCTTTTCAAAAAAAAAAAAAATCCAATTATAATGAACAAAAAAAAAAAAATAATGAAATTTAGGAAAAAAAAAAATAGAAAGCATACCAAAATATAAGGTAAGCGTAAACGAGTAGAACCTTCATGTACTTCAACTTGTGGGCAATCATTTGCTACACTAAGATATTGTACAGCATGAGTACTAAAAATTTTTATACATGAGTAAAGTTGTGAAATTTAATTAAATTAAGTCAAAAATAATGTTCTTTAAAAAAAAAAAAAACAAATACTCTCAGTGAATGATTTATTCATTTTACCGTTTTCGTTTATTTAAATGAAGCACAGAGAAGCATTCGCGACATAATGAACATTGACAAATTTCGCAGTATATGTTAGCTAATGTACGGCCATCATCGTGATTATTACATAACGTTTTCGATAAATTTCCTTTGTTATTCTGTAAAAAAAAAAAAAAAAAAAAAAAAAAAAAAAATTTTTTTTTTAATTTTTTTAAAAAAAAATAAAAAAAAATTTAAAAAAAAAAAAAAAAAAAAAAAAAAAAAAACATTTTTTTTTAATTGGATGAAAAGATAATTCAAAAATATTTTCAAGAGATAAATAATCATAATTGATTTTCAGCTAACAGAAAGAATTTATTTTATGTTATTATGTAGAGAAATGCACTGGATGAAATGATTTAGTTTAATTAAAATTACTAGATTTCCATATCCTATGTAATTTAAGATTTACATATAGTTTATGTTAAATGATCATATTGCATTTGAATAATCGAAAAATTGCAATTCTGATAGATTCATTAATCATAAAAATTTTGATTCTGATATATCCAGTGAAAATTATATTAAACCAGAAAGTGAATGATGGCTTATATGTCTTGTTAACGTACTTTTATCTAATTTTCGGATAGCATTTTTTTTTCAAAAATACGGTAAACAATCCATTTTCATTATCTCTTATCGTGCAGTATAAATATAAATGAGACAAGATGCTAACTTGTAAACTTTGCCATATTGGTGATAATTCCAACCATTGACTATCTTTTAGCAAAGATAATGCAGCTATAGCAAGCCAGAACTTTCCACTCTTTAACATAGCTGATCGACAATTATTGGAATTTAATTCAGAAATATCTGAGCTATTTGGTTCATCGGTTGCACTTTCTTCCGTTGTTATTCTCACCACGCGATCGCTATCGTATGAATGAGTGATGATATTCAGCGATGTTAAATTCATAATTTCATTTGCTATTTCTGTACGAACAGGAATTGTCCAGTATTCATTCAGCAAACCTTCACTAAATAAATGAAAAATTCTTTATAATATTTAAGTTAAAATGAAAAAGAAAAAATACGAAATTAAACATGCTATCCATCAAACAACAAGCTGCTTCGTGGAATGCTTTTATTGATCCGCGAACATTCAAAGCTCTCATCCAATAATTTTGTGATAAATTAAAATAAAAATGAAATTGCAGCACTGACATTATATTATGAAATAAAATTGCAGCATTGACATTATATTATAAGATTTTCGATCTTTGAGATGAATTTTTCGACTTACAAACTACAATCATCGATTGATGTTTTCACAATTACCTCAGATTTTTCAACAGTTGTATTGCAAGATGTGCAATATCGATGCTAACTACACGATCTATTCGCCAGTACATTGGTGCATCTGTTATGTGAGTCTGGAAAACTTCCAACAAGTATTTTTTCTTCAAATTAGAACTAAGATTTTCAAACTGATATTTTGTTTCCAGTAAATTATATTAATGAAGATTGCTACTAAATTATCATATAATAATCTTACTGATAAATATTTTCTATTCTTAGTTGTATTATCATAAGAAAGATGAAACTAACAGCTAAAGAAGCTGAAGTTAGTGATCGTGTCATCTTATCACGTATTTGTAAAGCTATCACTTTTGTTATCAGTATTAGCAAATTTCGTGTAAAATTAGAGCAATCAACCACAGAAGGTGTAAATAACTTGGAAAGGCATTCAATTGCCTCCAATACCTGATATTGCACAACCTGAAAATTGTAATAATTTAATAATATCAGAATTAAAAGCAAAATCCAATGATTTGAAAATAGCACAAGATTTGACATTTTATTGATCAAGTATGAATGATTAGAATATCGAAAATGAAACAAAGAGACTGAATTTTCATAGATCAAAAGTAATTTATATAGATGAAGATAAAAAGTAGTAAACATAAGTCAAGAGTTACTAATTTAGTGAAATAAAATTTACCTGAGGAGCAAATAGCAAAAGTTCAGAAAGGGTAATGAGAATATTATTTTTAACACCAAATACTTCCAGCCCATGACGTGAACTACAAATTTTTAGTAGCATTTCCATTAAACCACAAACGTACGAGTAATTACGCTTTGCTTTTTCACGCAATGATGATACTTCTCTGAAATTTCCAGAAATTAAGATATATAAATATGAGATCATTTGAGTGCTGATATTATAAGGAAATTCAAGCTTTGAGTAAGTATTTGAGGATTATTCAATTGTATTGCATCATATAGTTGACTTCATGTACAATGTTAGATTATTGTGTCGTTATATCCTCAGATTTTGTTGCTGCAACTTTCAAAAAAAAAAAAAGCAAAACAAAAAGTATCTCTGATTTCATTGTATTATAATGGAAAATTTGTTTACTTATTAGATATAATTTTGTTCAATTCCAAAAAAAAAAAAAAAACGAAAAACAGTACAGTACGAAAGGAAGCAACTTTTAAATAAAAAAATTTTCAGAGAAACAGATGATCGTCATTAATAGTTTGATTATCTGAAAATCATACAAAAATAAAAATACCTTTCTAAGGCACTGATCATATGGGAGCAAACAAATGTCTGTAATGGTTGCAACTGTATACGGCTAAATAACAGATCAAGTACTTGTTGCCGTAATGTACCATTTTCTTCCTGTGAAAATTCATCACTAAATGCCTGAAAATAAATCATATTATTTTTGAAAATAACCAGAAATGAAATTAATTAATTAGATCTTTCAAGATAAGTAAAAAATTAGTTAGAGAAGACAGGATACTATCTAAAAAAAAAGAAAATACAGTTCCCTTTTTTTTTTTCTGAATTAAATCAAAAATTCATACTAACTTGAGCAGCAATAGCTTGGAAAACTGCAAAAGCATCATCCTGATTAGCATTGAATAATAGTTGATGTGATGGTGAAGGCTTCAAAGCACTTCGATTTGCCAAAGACTGAGCATTAATAACATCCAATGTAGTGCTAGTACCGAAAATTCGTAGCTAAAACTTTAACATTTTCTTAGAAAATTTAAAGGATTAATTTTTGTTCTAAGCATAAATGAAGCTTATACATTATATGATGGATTTCGATCGACTAATTGGGAAAAGTGATATTAGCGAAGAAATCCTCTACCGATCGCTTATAATGATATCTGGATATTTGAGAATTTTTTAATACAAATTTTATTGCTAACCTGACGTATGCGTAAGGAAGGATCGTTACCACGAAATACTACTTGTACAGAATTCAATCCAAGAATGCAACATTTAATCCATCCAATAAATTGCTAAAAAAAAAAAAAAATATTCATTTAAATTCATTAATGAACATTTTTATGATATCGAAAAATTATACATTAACATACATGATCAAGACATTCCGAATGAATCTTTCGACGTTTCCCATCATTATTTGCAGTAACAACGGTTACGGAACACGTCCGATAACCTTCATCACGAATGTTATCCACATATACCGTGAGTAATGCTGCTTTATAGCATCGGATATCACAATGCACTGTCACGTAACGTGGTCGATGTTTATCCTGAAATTGATCATATTATAAAATTTAGACTTTAAGAATTAAGAATTTGACATGACATAAATGGAAATAATTTTAGAAATTTTCAGTCTAATAAGAAAAAATATGAAACAATGCGAATCAATGAAATATAGCCAAAAAAAATATAAATATTTTGATCAATTCGTAACAATATTTTACTCTAAGTATTGTTGAAAGATTAAATTTTAAAAAAATCTGACAAAAACGAAGTTCTTTTTTTTTTTTTTTTTAAAAAAAAAAAAAAAATAAAAAAAAAAAAAATA
>JARVGP010001449.1:0-15599 GCA_029876185.1 Mansonella ozzardi
ATACCCCAAAAAAAAAAAAAAAAAAAAAAAAAAAAAAAAAAAAAACAAATATAAATAGGTAAATAAGTTTTTGGAGCATCTGAGACAAGAAAAAAATAAATAAATTAGTTGGAGTAATATCTATGTAAGATGTAGGTGACCTTCATGCTCTAACACTTTCAAGTATTTCCAGAAAAGAAAATAACTAGAAATAGGAGTTAGGAAGGTATGAATACTACTAAGCTAATTACTATGTCATGCAATTACAGAAAAATATTTGGAATTTCACACTACGGAAACCGCATACAGATAAACAAAGCTATTATTTCGAACAATATAAGAAATTCACAATAGTGAACCGAGAAAATACAAATTTTTGGTTGCAGAATTTCATGAATCAAACGAGCTGATTTCGTTCCATTCCCTTTCTTGATAGCAAATATAATGTGGTTTCAAACAGCAACTACAAAAGTTAAAATTGTTGCATACTATCAAAACTGAAGCAAGTCAAGTCATGTTCTCGACAACGACAAGAACTTAGAGTTCCCGACCCTAGGACTATAGGTATTTCAAGTCCATTTTCATATACGCCTTATAAAAATAATAGGATGAACAGATCACTTCCTACATGCAGCTATCGATAAGAAATGGAAAATCACCAATCACGGCTAATCAAGTGAAAGATTGCAATAAAATCAACATATAAGTAAAGGATACGTACCCGATTCCCGCTTTCTCCGTGAAACCGACTGACTACCACTTGATGCTGATTGGCCACTACTAGTTTGAGGAGCAATGAAACCTTTGTTCAATTCATCTTTCTTGCGTAACAAATCACCAAAATCATCTTCCGGTAAACAGAATTCAGACTCTTCCAACAAACCCTCCGGTGCTGCCTCATTTTTTTCGATTTCCTTCATATCATACATGTTTCCTAACTTTTCCCAAATCTGGAACTAATCTCTAATAAAGGAAATACTTTTGAAAAAGTGGTGTTCAATTGAATCGTACCATTTTGCATTTCATTTTTCGCTAAATAAACTCGATTACTACAGTTTTGATTTTTAAAACTAGGACGAAAACGTTGCGGCGTTCGACTTAATTAAATGTTTGCGTTACTAGGTTCCTATCACTCAAGATGCTGAAATTAGCTCCCCTTATATATAGAGCAATAAACAGCAAAATTCGACATTATACTGACTAGTTCAGCGGTGGGTCTTATTTTGTATCGTGGTCGAAAAATCCGTGGTTTTCCTGTAGCATTTCTCCTGGTAGTTAGTTCATGTAAATCATCCGATGTCAAAACATCTTCAAAATCGGTATCTTCGTCTTCATAAACGTTGTTCATGTAATCAACAAGACAACCCATATGGAAATGTCTTGAAACACCTGGAATTTACAGCATAAATTAGTTTTGTAATCTTACTGCTCGCATTAACCAGCAAAGAAATAAAGAAATGAATCTTGCCAACTTAATTTCTGCCAAAATGCATTAGATTATCCAAAGATGAGTAATATCGATGCAAGCAGAGGATAAAATTACGAAAATTTGAAAAAAAAAAAAACCTGCTTACCTGCCGGTTTATGAGATAAAAGTTTTTTGAAAAGACGTATTTCGGAATCGGTGCACCATTCGGATGATAAGGACTTCTGCAGCTCTTCTATCACTGAACTTTCTCGGGCACTCATAGATATTGAATTTCCTTCTTCCATTAACTTCAAAATCTTAATCCTCAACCAGATTAGATTAGTTAGTCGTCCAGAAATTTAAAACAATCACATTGCTGCCATACAAATTGGAAACTTTGCTAAGTAAGATATTGGAAAAAAGATCAAAGTAAAAATACTGCCTATGCATTATACAGACAAAAATTTGCTAAAGGAAATCACTGAGCCATAGAAATAAGCCTTATACAAAAGAAGCATGGGTAAGTCAACTATTCAACCGAAAAGTATGCTAGCCCACTAAATTTGAAACTTCGTTTCAAAGCAAAAAACGATTTGCGACCTCCTCGATATACTGAGAATTCAATCGCCAGAGAAAATAGATTATAAAAGTCGCTAAGTCTAAATGATCGAGCATTTCAATAGGCAATTTATGGTTAAGTAAAATAAAGTTATTTTTTTTTTTTTTCAATAATTTAAAATGAAGTAAACAACGAATACTTGTTTTATCTCTCATCTCATTTTAAAAAGATTTCGTTTTATTCAGTCAAGCAAAGTTGCCTTTTGAAACAAAAAAGATGTAGTAAATTCGTGAATTTGGCATTACAATATCAGTTTACTAAAATATGAGTATGGAAAAAATTTGAGTGTGGAGTATGAATATGATTGTATGAATATGTGTCTAACTGATGCAAAATCTTCATTTAAAACATAATTCATATTTTAATTGCTATCTGCTTTTTTAATTGAAAAATAATCCATTTTGAAGATTCAAAAAACTTGATGACAAAATTGAACAGTGGGTCTTCACGTCGTGTCACGCATGTCTTAGATATTACACGTCAAATGTAGTGAATAAACGTAAACTTCTTACAACATATTTTTACTTGTCATAATTCTTACATCGTATTCCGAAGTGACTGTTTTATTTTGTCAAGATTTGCCATTACTGTCTATTGAAGAAAATGGTGAATAGAATTTGTGTTAAGGACGTAACCTTGTTTCATACCATTGCTCTCAGGCGAAGAGAAAATAAATAAAATAAACAGGTTGCATTTAAATTGCACGTAATATACATATAACAGAAAAAAAAAACGTTAGATGCACGTAAATAGACAAACAGAATTTGAACAAATCTATCTGCACAACTCCCAGAAAATCGCTTCACCGGGAAGGAGCCCGCCGTGTAACTTCCAATATTCCAATATGCTGCAATACAAGTCTGCGCTTTGAGACCAACTAAGATTGAACTTTGCCACAATGGAGTATTTCTGTGAGATTTTCTTTCTGTTAATTTTAATTTTATAATGCATCAATTAATTGGGCAAATCATTCTGATCGCTTTTTAAAATTTTACATTTCTTTTAACATTTAGCGACCGTCTAAAACAGATATCAGTTCTATTATCATTCTTATCATATCACGTCATATCAATATTCAGACATTCTGCTTCATACCTGTGATCCACTTTGCTTTATCTGATTATTGTCATTTTCCGGAATACCGCTATCGATTCCTTTTTTTGAATTTTGTTATTGTAGGGAAGAAAAAAAAACATTAACTTTAGCAGAATTCAAGGAATAATAAATACCTATTTTAGAAAAAAAGCCATTATGATGTTATTCCTGAAATAGCTGGATTTTCTCGCGATTTATAAGAAAAAAAAAATCATCAAATATATCGAGTGTAAAAAATGCAGAATTAAAATTGATTGAAAGCTGTTTATTTTAGTCATTTTAGATATTTTGAAATGTGCCATCGGTTTATCTATTTTATCTCTCTATGTAACACTTTTTAGTTCAGAAATCGTCCAGTACTGTATGATTCCCAGAAAGTTTTACATTAAATACGGTACTTGGCTTAATACTGATGAGTTAACAAGCACCTAAGATCAACGAAACGAAACTCTTTTTAGATAGCTTACAAAATTATTCGAAAAACATGATATTCGAGAGAAAAATTTGATTGCTCAAATCGATGTCAATGACTGTTGAATGCTAATGCAACATTTCTAGCAATTTTTATAGAAGCAAATCATCTAGAAAATTAAATTTAATTTATCCAAATAATAAAATGAGGAAAATGATAAATTGCTTTAAATTTGAGAAATTTAGCAAAATATTTAATCAGATATTGTTTCACTACAATTACCTGGAATTACAATATTATATTTCAGAAATTTGCCAATTTACCAGCACTTTTTATATTTTTTCCGCTTAAATGATAAGTTTCGAAATAGTTTAATCGACCTGGCAAATGGCATTTGCTAAAATTATTTGGTGACTAATCTGTTATGCATTAATTATGAAAAATGTTGCCTCGGTACTGCATCAAAATTTTAAATTATGAATATATCAATTAGAATTTTTTATCAACCTGCAGTCTGCCAGTCATATCGTTCTTAATTTTTTCGAAATTTGAATCCAGCTTAAATGTTTAATGCAAATTACACTTCTTAACTTGTGCATTTCGAAAAAACTATCTTGGATTACAATGGGATAATTTTCGCACCAAGCAAACAAGCATATGATTGCAATAATAATTTTTATGCATTTCAATGGGAGAAATTCTTAGAAAATATGTTTTCAAAAATCTTCGAAAAGATATTAAGATTTATTGATGAGATTTCTCAAAAAATAACATTCTTCTTAACTTAT
The DNA here is from genome assembly GCA_029876185.1 of Mansonella ozzardi. Lineage (NCBI taxonomy): Eukaryota > Metazoa > Nematoda > Chromadorea > Rhabditida > Onchocercidae > Mansonella > Mansonella ozzardi. The sequence continues at coordinate 4,302 of JARVGP010001449.1, forward strand.
TTTTCTGCATAACTTCATGTTACTGATATTTTTAGTATAAAATTTCCAAGAATCTTATTGGTAATCTTTTTTAGAATGATTTTAAAAAAAAAGAAAAGTAAAATTTCATTGTTCGTTTTACTTTCACTTCCCATCTTCATATTCATTTCATTTCATTTCACTTACCTGTTCATTTCATCTCATTTTTATATACCTGTACATTTCTTCTGCAGTGATCAAACAAAAAATTGTAATAAATTCTCATTTTTAAGAGAAAGAAAAACGAAGACAAGATACTGAAAGTGACACTAATGAAATAATTACTTGCCATAACTCTCTCCCAACTTGTATCTATCTGATTAGAAATATCAGGAAGTTTTTTATTACCTGCATCATCAACACAACGACATTTAAAACTATCATAAATATGAGTATTAGGACAATATCATTTTCATTGAGACGTTCCCGGACAAACCTTCGGCATCTGTTAAAACTGGGATTGATATTGGGTTTTACAGGTTTTGGGAAGTTCTTCTATTGTGGTGCAAAGTTTGTAAGAAGGGGAAGTAAAAGGGAAGTATCAGTGTAATGTACTTCCTATGATCACTACATTGAAAGAGCTAGAAAATACGTGAAACCCAAAATTGATCCAATCTATATGTGGTATTAAAAGGAAGAATTTTTAGCTCAACTGAACAAGTCTGTTATATTTCATATTACATTATCATTCATGAAATGTTCTTGAAGTATCTTAATGATCTGTCCTATGCATTGAGTGACATTCTTAAGTTATTTGGATTACATTTAATAAAGCTCACTTTTTATCTCTATCTATAAAATTAAATTTGGCGAATTTATATTTTAGAATTTAAAATAGTTCTGCAATGAAATTTTTGGTGATAATGAAGGTTATTTATCAAAGCTATAGATGATATCGCTGACACTAACGCAACTATAATTATTAACAAAAGAGTTTATTACTTTGAACTTCATGCTGAGGATGCAACTGAATTGGATGATCCAAGATTAGCATATGAAGTTCCTTCCTTATTATAGAATTTTTTCACGAATTTGTAATACTAGTTTTTTCTACAGCCAATTCGCTACTTTTTTCTTCAGTAGCTTTTTCTAAACTTCTCAAGAACTCATTCTTGATGAAACAAGAAGATAATACCAGTTTTGGTTAAATTTATTCGGTTTCTCAACCAAATAAACTGAGCTTATATCGTTGTTGCGAGCAAAATGCTCCACCTTTGCTTTTGCTGATAGGTAGGCACTAACCCTATTTACTTTTGGAATGGAGTATAGCAAATAATTCTAATCTGCATTATTGAGCACATAAATCTAATTATACAATAATTTCGAAAATAAAAAGACATGTTCATGACATGTGGAGAATGATGATAGCATGATTTTACGCGTGACTATTGACTTTTTATTAGAACTGGTTTTTTTTTTTCTTAGTTTTGTATTGACAACTCTTGATATTTTTATTTTTCTTTCAAAGTAATTATTTCCAATTTCAGAATTCAAGATCTAAATTGAAATACGAGCTAGCAGCGAAGTTTTTTCAGCTTCCGATACACGTAAATTAGTTAAGAGCTCGTAACATGCGCTTCTCTCAGCCGCGAATACCCAGTGGTTATGTAACAGTTCGGAAGACAACAGTAACTATTGGTCTTGGAATAGGCGTTGGTATTGCAACAATCGGTTATCTTTATATAAAAAGGTAACCGTTTAGCCTCGGATGAAGTTATTTATTTGTTATATCAATGGAGAAATAGAAAGTATTTTTATAGATTGAGTTGCATTTGCTAATCAAACTTGAATAAACACTTGGGGATTTGCGGTTATTTTCGAACGATAGCAGTGACTTTTCGATTACATTTCTTTAGTTTTTATATTTAAGATGAAGGTGATTTGAGATTTTGGAGAAATTCTCGTAAGAGTGATACTGAAGAATATGACGATGCTACAGAAAACCTTCCAAATGGTATTACAGTACCTCGAAGCGCTGATTTAACTACTTGTATGTTTCTTTTTGAACTAGGTTTTCTCTGAACAGTATTATCATTGTATCCCGAAGTGTTGATTTGACTACTGTTTCAAGGTAATTTAATCGATTACGAAATTATATGTGAATTGTTGCCAGGGATATGAGTTAAAAAGTCATTTGGTACTACGAATTTTTAATAGCTAAACTTGTAGTACGATTTGGTAAAACTAGAGGAGTACCATCAGTTGGATCGTCGCAGCGGAACTTATCCAGATTAGGAAATATACCATCTGCTGAATCGGATCTAATTTACAGTATGTGAATTTACAATATTTCATCCGCTTTTTTGGATATACAGAGGCATATAACCCGTTTGTCCTAGAACCAGTGATTCATCTTGTGGTAGTTCGGAAAATCAAATTTTAGGCTTACAGTCGATGCAGGAGATATTACAGCGTATGGAACGAGCATTTGCTGCATTAGATATGGTGAAAAATCGTTCAGAAAAAGACTGTAAACGAGCGGATCTAATTTCTTCCGTATTGGACAGGTCTTTCATAAAATAATCATTAGAAACTTGTAAAAATCATTTGCTGATTTAAATTATACTCACTGAACTATGCAAAGCTTTTTTCAAGATGATAGATGTACGATTTTAAACTGTTGATGTTTTGGCTATGAAATAATGAATTCCTGCTGATAAGAACTAGTATTAAAGTAATTTATTCTAACTTGCTTTGATTGTTGGTATTAGTATATTGTCTTTATTTATAAAATCACATATGCATTTTGTTGCTGCTTTCCACCTTTTTATGAGCTTCTGTTCTAGGTTACGAATTTTGGAAACAGATATTATAAAACTAGTGCAGGAAGGTGGTTATGAAAAAGGAATTCTACCTAGCGATGAAACATGTAAGTTCAGAATGCATTTGCCAAATTCGCGTTTGGAAAATTTTGTTTTTTTTTATTCAGCTATTCAGTTTTAGGTTTAGTTAGTAGAACCCTCTGGTAGCAAGTATTATAGCTTGGACGCAAAAGTTGATTACAGTATATTCAAATAAATGGATTAATTTTCGTTTATACTGTGAACTCAGTAAATTTATTTTGAATTCAGTTAAATTTAGATTTTAGATTGGTCGGCGGGAGGATCGCAGCGTGCAGGCACTTTATCAGTTCTATCTGATGATTCTTTCTGGTCAGCCTATGAAGAACTTGTAAGGTTTTATGAAGACTGTTAATAAAGCCGAATTTTATTTGAATCTTTTTTTGATTTTCGAGAATATATTAAATGTTTTTTTAGCCTCTAAGTATAGATGATGCTGATGTTCTGATGCGGGAACCACTGAATTTGGATAGAGAGGTATTGCATTTCTATCAAGGAGGTGCAGCAGCTGTGGAGGCCGGTAAAGTGAACTGCAGAAAAATAAGGTTTATAAGATTTATTTATTTATTTTTTTCAATTTTATACGTTTTTTTAGTCTTTTGACTTACTTTAAATCCATTTTCAAATTATACAGATTGCAATGTGGAAGACTATTCGTGATTATAAAGATCTTAAATCAATTTCAGAACAGAATTTTGTTGCTGCGAGGATGATGATGACTTTAAAGTTAAAGTCTGGTGCATACGGCAAGCATTTACTGTAAGTGCTTGAAAATTTCTACAGAAATGTGATTCTCTATGTGCATTTGGCTGCAGTGTGATAAGCTTTCATTTATTTTATAATATCACTATATGACTCATTAAATTCAAGAAAAACTCTATATGTTTTTAATTTTATTTGATGCAAAAACTTTTTGTGATCGCTAGAATTACAAAAATGGTATAGTTTAGCACATGTGTATGTGTGTGGTGTGATGAGCTATTCTTAATATTTATATTCTTTTTTATGTATGTTACATGTAGAATGTAATCATATAATTTATGTATGCATCATATAATAGAAGAAAATGCATCGGTTTTGATAACCTGTATTATTGTGCTGAATATTTCATGGAACGGTGCACTTAAATATGTACTTGCAGGAAATTTTATCTGATGAACATAATCGTGTACGGTTGTCTCAAGCAGGGCGTCAGTTGATTGCAGATTTATTGCGACACGCCAGCAAAGATCCTAGTCCATTTTATTTAGCTTATGATAATATGATGGAATATTTAAATGAAACTCAGCATCTGGAAATTGTTGAGAGAGAACTAATACAAAGAGGAGTAAGATATCTTTTTACTGTTTTACTGTACTTGAAGTCAAGTCAGCTACCATTAGATCAATTCCCGTTCACAGTAAATTATTTTTTTAGCTAGTGGATTCACTTATTATTTATTTTTAATCTAGATTAAAATCGTCTTTAGGTGCCGGAATTGGGATTCTGGGATGTTGTTCTAGACTATATTTTGATCGACGCATTCGAAGACCTTTCGCGACCTCCGTCTGCTGTTCTAGCTGTTACAAAAAACGTGTTTTTAAATCGGTCAATGAAAGAATCGACGTTAGGAACCGTGATTTGGTCTATGCTGAAAGCTAAACGAGCAAGACTTGAAGTATTATTTTTCAACTCTTAAGATTTTACTGTTCAAGAAATCACTTTATCTGTTTAATTCCTTCTTTTATTGCAAAACATTGTCGTATATTTTGCCCAAAAAAATTTTTTTAGCTGGCTGATGGATTTATATCACATTTCTACGATATCTCGGAAGTGGTTTCCCCATACATTACCTTAGGTTTCTTGGGGACCGATGAACACTTGCGCGAGTTGTGTCACTATTTCAAAGTTGGTTTTGAGCATTTAGTTTTCATTGGTTGTGGATTAAACGGTTTTCAAAATAGATTACAAATGTTTTGATTACTTGACTTTATTTTTAAAAAAAGATTGGAGTGCGACTTTAGGCAGTATTCATTATTTTGATAAGAAGCATTCTCGAACTTGTTTATTGTCTTGTACTTCGAAATAATCAATCTTCAGCAGTTTAGGGATTGCAGAAAATTCGTTGTAGGTTCTTATAGAGCTTTTTTCTTTTTTTTGATTTTTTATTATTTGTTAGGCGAGATTTCTTTGAATCTGTAACCTATTTCTTCCCATATGTTATTTAAAAAAAGTTTTTTTTTTTTTTTTTCAGGAACAAATCTGCTCATTTATTGTTGATATATTTAACGTGAAGAAAGTGAGGTACACATCGCTTAAAGATCTAGCTGAGGACATACGACTAATTCTCGAAACACGTCTTGAAATGATTCAGACTAGATTGAGCACTGAATTACTTCCTCCATCGTGATATTTCTTATATGGTTTAAGTTACAACTTGTTTTGTAATTTCATACTTTGATATTGTACCAAATGTATAGTAGTGAGACTTCTCAAAAATACTGAAAAATAATAAATGGAAATACGACGGTGAAATGTCCTACCAGTGAAAGTTGTGAAATGTGAAAACAGCAGTGATACTATTAGAAGTGCGAGTGCTATTGTTGACTTTGTTCTTTTGTTATTTTTGTGGTATGTAGGCTTATATTGAACTTATTGGCATTTGAGCATGAGCTCCTTAATCTACTCTTAAACTGTTTTGATGCTTCATCTCAATGTTTAGTTTATACGTATATAAAATAAAATATTGTTAATAGTTTCTTCATTAAATTACTTTTGACTATTTTGTTCGAATGTTTTATAACAAATATTTACGAAATATTTTTTTTTATTTTACGCAACTTCTGTATGATGCAAATATTATTTTATTTCAGTTCCACTCGTACTCGTGTAATTTCTTGAATATTTTGGAAAACATGGTTAGTTTTACGAGCGGTTTTTAACGTCTCTATGAAAGCTTAATTGCAAAGAATTTCATTTTTTAGCTGTAATGCTTCTGAAAGAGGACAGGGAAAAATTGTTGGAGAAATGTATAAAAATAGATGCGATCATCAAAAGAAATATCAATTTGACACCGATCAAAAATTGGCAGTTTGATGAAGATACGATTGATGAGCTTCGCCAGCAAAAGCACAGAATTGTTAACGAACATTTAACAGGCGGTTGGCTTTGTTATTTTAAATTGCATTGATTTATCGTATCGCTTATCTGAGTTTTGTCGCGTTTTATTTGATTTGTTAGATGATTATCGGAATTTAATATGCCGTGAAGTAATTAAAAGATTGTTTTATTATCAGTTGTTTTCAGAGCAACAAAAGAAGCTCAGTAAAGTTTCAAAACAACGACTAGCTCGTGAAATAGGTGTGAATTGTCGGACGATCACAGATGTTCTGGACTGGATGGAAAAAAATCGTGGTAATACTAAGCCTGTCGAGGTAAAACTGTTGCATTTTCTGCTTTATAAACATTGGTAGATCCTTTCTTTTTGCCAATGTAAGTTCTAAAAAACTTAGAAACTCTAATTTTGCGATTCGAAAAGTTGTTTCTGTAGCCTGCAATAGCTTCCAAAGCGATGAGAGAGTCGAAGCCAGAAACAAGTAAACTGGTCAGTTTCGAAGGTTCAAACGCCAACATTCCGACCAAAGATTTCGTTAAAGTACGAAATGGAAGGTAATTTTGTTTAGAATTTTGTTTGGAATTTAGAATTGAATAGAATATTCATATTTAATTGCTTCCTAAGATTTTAGATTGTATCAGACTGAAGTATGTATTGTTTATTTCGGAACATATGTGAAATAAAGTTTCAAATTTTTTTATAAGAGAAATTGACAGCTGACTTAATTGTTTCTAGCCTGGTAAATGGAATGGCGCATGTTACCGATACTCGAAAAAGAATGCACGATAACACTACGAATGATATAGGAAGTAGTTCATCTTTCGTAGCGACCACAGTAGTACCAGCTGATGCTTTGGAGGGTCGTAAGTTAATTCTGAAGAAACTACAGGAAAAATTGGAGCAATTTAAAGGTAAATTTCTGTGCTTTAGTCAATAGTTCTCAATGGAATTTTTTAAGAAACATGTTTTCACCACCAAATTTTTTTCTCCATTCTGTAAGTTATCATCATAACAGAGACCATGCTCGTTTGTCATATGGTTAATTTATCCATTTTTTAGCAAAAAGGCGTGGTAATATGACAGCTTATGAGTATGAAGAAAAACGAAAATTGAAACGGCGGATGAGTAAACTGAAGATGAAGGAAAGAAGGACAATTGCTAAACAGCATATGAAAAATTCAAAGTATATTTGCCATAGATTTTTTTCAGGAATTATTTTGACGAATTTTTAGAATCCTTTGAAACATGATTCTCCCCCTGTTTTGTTGATTATATCACCTTTACTTTTTTTCGGTGTTTTTTGTTTTACCTGATAATTTGTATTTTAAAAAATCTGTAAGCACTATTTTCGTTTTCTTTTTCAGGTCACCATCAGATGAGATGGGGCCGAAAAAACGCCCGAAATTGGAAAAGGAGCCAGGAGAAATGGAAATAAAAGATGACAAATTGATTTTCTCGAAATTTGATTTCATTGTAAGGGATGAAAAGCAGGTAACATGCGTAACTCTTCTGCATGTCATTCTTACGCACATTAAATTACTCATAGTTTCAGAAAGAAACAAAAAGGGATAAACGAGACAAGTTTACTGGTAAAGACTGTAAGCGATTGCTTGTAAAAGCTGAGAAAAGAGAAGAAAGGTTGGAACAAATACGATCGAAAAATCCTGAAAAAGCTCTGCGAATTGAAAAAAACATCCAGTGGAAGAAAGCTTTAAGTCGTGCTGAAGGGCAGAAAGTTAAGGTATTGAGGATATTAATTTGTTTTATTGAAATGCCACTTTTTTAAAATTCCAACGATAATTTTATTGGACTTCTGAGTGCGAAATATCCGACCATAAATGCGTTTTTTTTCAGGATAATCCAGAGCTTTTAAAGAAAAGTTTAAAAAAGAAGGAAAAGATGAAGGAATTGAGAAAAAAGAAGTGGGCGAATCGTGTCGAGCATACATTGCAAATGCAAGCTCGAAAGCAAGAAAAACGGTCAGCAAACATCCAGGCTCGTAAAGATATCGTTAAAAAAAAGAATTTACAAAAAGCTCGAAAAAGAGGAAGAATATTGTGATAGTTATTTGATTCATTTTTGTCTGGAGGTCTGCATATTTCCAGTTTCATTTAAAAGGTCCAGGTCTGTTTGTTTAGTCATTTTCCTCAAAAATATTCAATATTAATGTCGCCCAGTTTTACTGCAGTTAGTTATCCTTGAATTGATTGATTTCTCGGCAATTTTCAACTTTCTAGTTTTACCGAAAGGATTTCGTTGCAACAGATTTCTTAATTAAGTGGATGCTATAATCGTATAATAAAGGCTTGCGTGGTCTCGTTGCTTAAAAATTTATTATGAACACATAATGACAAGGTTATGCTAAAAAGTTGAATTGTGATAGATTATCTTTTAGAAAACTCAACTCCTTTACAATACTTTAATTTTTTCAATGTTGATTTATGATAAAAATAAATACCAGTCACATTTCTTGTATCACTGCATTGTATTTTATTATGGTTATAGAAGACTCGTGTTATAGGCTGACTGTAAATATAATTAAAGAAAAGAAAACCTAACAAAAGTCCTACAGGTCTTTCTGGCATTATATTTTGCATTTGAGATAGTTGGTGAAGGAATTCCGGCAAAACTTCTTATAAGATTTTTTTTTTTAAACGTTAGGATATTTTCAAAAACTTTTATGGAAGCTTTTAAGATAGCAATGAATTCAACATTTGCTGATTGATTACTGATACTAATAATAGGTGAAGTAGTATGTAATGAAACATTATTACTGGATTTAAGCAAGCTTAAAAATCATAGGGCTGCAGGTGAAAGAGGCAAATTTACACCGTTTTAAACGAGTAAGTTTCAAATGACAACTAAGTTTGGAAGTGAAATTAATTATCTCGCAATGATCATGCAAGCTACTCACGCACTATTCAGGATTATTTTATAATTTATTTCATTAATATTTTAACTGGTTTTTATGATGCAGACAGTCACGCATAACTGGAAAATGATTTCAAGAACTCTGACTTTAAGTTTAATTAAATTTGTAGTCAAATATCAGCAAAAACAATCTATGATTTGATTTTTGATGTTGAAATGCATTTTTATTACAGCAACTTTTTTGCTTGAATAAGGAAAGCAAAGTTCACGAATTCGTTTTCAATTTATATAAGTTAACATAGATATAAGTTAAATGACAATCGATGCAGTTAATCAACGGTTCCTACTTTTTTACAGACTCCAAATGATTACCGTGGATATAGTGAATCACAATTTTATGGAATACAAACAAAACTATACAGCCAATTCGCGGGATTCATAATACAAGTAGCAACATTTGCAGCAAATGTATAGTATAATCGAGCATTTTGCTTTGATGTAGCAAAAACTTGCAAACTTTTGCGCCATCATATCATATAAGCCAGAAATATGAAATCTTGGAGTACTATTCAAAGCAAATACTTTGATTTTTTTCTTTTTTTTTTTTTAAAAGGATTTGAAATTATGAACACACTAAGATTCGTTTTAGATAGAACAGCCAATTTTTTTGCTCCTTCATTTTAATTCAAAGTGCAAAAATGTATTTGGAAAAAAGCAATGAAGAATTCAATATTATTTATTTGGTGAAAAGTAAACTGACTGGAAGTCGTGGTCGTGAGAAAAATAAGTTTAAATATTTAGGCCAGGAATAAGTTTGAAATGTATCCAAGACGAATTCAGCAATTTTAAAAAGTAATGGTCTCGAAGATATTTTGGACAACCATTTTGCAGGATTAATTTTAAGAATCTTTGTCCAAAATTTTAGAAAAAAAAACATATCAGAGGTAGTCATGATAAACTTTGCTGACAAGGATGTCAATTAAAATATGAGAAACGTGCAATAATTTATAAATTTCCTTTTGAAAAATCAACCAGAAAAATTACTTTGTAATCAAAAATTTATTTAAAAAAAAAATTGGTTACATTCAAAAGTGGAAAGACGAAATTTTGTGCAGTGAATGGTTAAAATAATATCCAGTCGTGAGATACTTTCAAAAAGTTCACAAAAGAGATTATCCTTACTATATAAATCAGCTAAAAAAAAACAACATTGTAAGCCAGAAATAACTCGAAATTGTTAAAAACATATTTTAACTTAACCTACAAGACTATTGTTTTATTAGGATTTCATCACCGTTATTTTAAAACATACATCACAGTATGATAAAAATGAAAATAAAGCTCATCGCTTGAAAAATTCCAATTTTTAATCAAAAACAATCAATATGACCAACAGCTGATTAGTAGAAAAAAAAATCAATCTAAAATTTTAAAAAACTTGTGCAACAAACGAAATCAATGCTAATGATGAATTGATTGATCGATGCTTTATTTAAACAAAAAACAACGGTCATTTGAGTAAACTAATAAAGTTATGCTCAAAAATGAGCAAAGAGAGTTTGGAAAGTATATTATTACAAGTGAAATACGTCTAATTAAAAATCATATTCAGAAACAGCAATGAAAACAATGAAATCATTTAATAATTTGCCCGCTCTATAAGACAACTTTGAGATACTTCGTATTGCAAGTTTATATTTTCCTGGTTTAAGTGGACTTTCTGCGTTTTGCAGCGTTGCTCGACCATTTCTTGTCTGAATTTCATCAAGTTTTAAAAATGTTACTTCTTAAGCCGAGTGTCAAATTTCTCTACTTGGAAATTTTTATGAAGATTCATAGATCAAAGAAGCATTGTGCTTAGTAAACGATTGTCTAGCTGAACTAGAAATTGATAAGTTTTTGATGCAGGTCGCAAGCAAGAAGTGACCACATTGTGCATCTAATACATCAATCTTACCGACTGATTTTCGCCAGATAAACAACAGTACTTTTCGGCAGTTTTTGAAAGTTTAGTGACACTGGTAAAAAATTTTGTGATGAATCAATGACTTAGAATTGAAAGAGATTGTTATACGATTACTTTATTACTTCATCTATAACCGAAAATGAATTCAGCTTACTTTGAAAACAAAAGGTATATTTTTAGCGAATTTTGAAACTGATTTCATGATGAATCGTGTTCGATGAAGCACTCTCGATCGTTGGTCGTATGCTGTTAAACGCAATAACGATGTAGCCGGTGGTGTGGTCTTCGGTATTGATATCATATAAATTGTTATTGGTACGCTAGAACAGTTCTGACAGTTCGGTATGCATTTTCTGAAAATGCATTCAGGTTATGACATTCTTCGTAAAAAAAAAAAAAAAAAAAAAAAAAAAAAATTAAAGAAAAAAAAAAAAAAAAAAAAAAAAAACAAAAAAAAAAAAAAAAAAAAATTTTAAAAAAAAAAAAAAAAAAAAAAATTTTTTAAAAAA
>JARVGP010001450.1:0-15581 GCA_029876185.1 Mansonella ozzardi
TTTTTTTTTTTTTTTTGTTTTTTTTTTTTTTTTTTTTTATTTTTTTTTTTTTTTTATTTTTTTTAAAAAAAAAAAAAAAAAAAAAAAAACATATGCTACAATGATCATCTGTAATTTTTGTTTGTTGAAACATTTTCAAACTAATTGGAAGAAAACGCTCACCTAATTGCAACTTGGTCGATAAAAATGTTGGATTATGTTGATTGGACGGCATAAATCAATTTAACTTGATTGATCACTTGGAACATTGAGGAGAAAATCAAACGGATACCGAGGATACCGATGACGGTCTGCATGCCAGAGGCGCCATTCACATGGGCATCGCCAGTTTGCTTCACCAATCACCACGGTATAATTCACGTACCGTGCGTTGATCCGTGTGCAGCCTGTCGTTTCATAGATTGTAAATGCACCTGTCTGGTATGCAGACCGACTGAGCGGTGTTGTACCACTACCATCTTTCACGCACGCATGGATTCTGGAAATATCTGGTTTCATTGATTCCATATATCATATCCTTTCTCCTCTCTACATACATAAACCTTTTTTGTTGTAAGTCGGCAACATTGTGGATTTCGAATAGTGTGAATCAGGTTTTTGATGATAAAAGTTAATGAACAAAAATATATAAATATGATAAACATAGTAGCAAAGCGACAATAATAACTTTTACTATGTAACAGCATGAAATGAAATACTTGGCTTCATACAACCTTACTGATGGAAGTTGAAGAGGTTTAAGTTTAATCAAACTCTTTTATTAGAGGGCGATTATATCTACCTTGTCCACATATCATTGTTCTGTTGCAGGTTTACCTATCACTACTAATCATTGGAAAAGATAATTTTTATTCCAGGAAATACACCGAGGAAATCAAATGATGACGACGACAACACCATGTGGTGCGGTAAATTCATCAGTTGTAAAAGTACCAAGGGAACAAATGATGGTGATTGGTTACTGCTTCAAGACTACACGCCAATCTTTTCTTCCAATTTTTTTTTTTTCAACTTTTTTTTTCTTTTAAAATTTTACCAAAAAAACGTTGTTTTCATTTTTGCCTGGCTTTTCATGTTATGATTGGGGTGGATAGATGGGTGGTGCTTGTTAATGTTTTCTGTTCCATCTCTCTTATTTTCTCTCTTACCATTGCATCATCATCACAAGCACTTCACTCTTCGAGCACTATTCATTGTCGAAGGGCCACACTCTTCCTCCTTCCATGCCAAACATCATCATCATCATCATCATCATCATCACCATCATCATTATCATTGTTATTACCATTATCATTATTATCATCATTATCATTATCATCATCATCATCATCATCAGAATCATTATCGTTATTATTATTGTTTCTCTTGTTTTATTCCCACTCTTTGTTTAATCACTCACTTACCAGCTACTTCCCTCATTCTCTTTTTTTCCATCTTTCCATTCGCAATGCTTTTCCTCCTTCCTGTCTTGATTTACCTAAATCATGATTGAAATAGTTCATGCAATTGTTGCTCGTAAAATTTTGGCTATTATAGCTTTCAAAATGTTTTAAGCTTCTTCACAGCCTTTTTTCTCTCTTATGCTACCAATGCAAAGTGAAACGAGGAACCGTAAATCTCCAAAGACGGGGATTTACCGGGTGGCAGTGTGGTTAGCTGGTTGTCAGCATATCGGACAACGGCTATCATCACTGCCGTCCTGGTTTCCCTAACATTCAGTATGTCCCTACTACGCTCAAGGCTCTAAATCTTTGAGACCGACTTTCCCGTCATTCTTCTTCATATTTCTCCTTATTTGCATTTTAGCATTTGCGGTTTTTTTTTTTTCTTTCCCATCTTTTACACCACCAATCTTTCTTTTCCCACTTCTCTGCTATAATACTTTTAACTTGCAGCGGATATATCGATTAAACTAATTTCCGGAATATATTTACACAAAAATTTACTTTTAGAGCTTTATGGAAGCTTTTCAATCTCGAATTTTGTTGCCGAAGCGAAATGAACGTTCCATGTAAGTGGTTTTTGGTTTCTGCTAGAAACTGATATTACCTAATGCATTCAAGCTGTAGCATTATCCAGTTTGCCGAGTTCGTCTCAGTGATTTTGTGACAAAGCAATGGAGATAGCAACGCCGTGCAATGTTTCAGTTTGAAATTCTCACACAATAAGTAGATAATGAGAAAATGTAATTATTGATTGGTTTAATGGTAGATTTTTGCAAGGGAATTAAATGAAAGGGCAAATAAGTGCAATGAGAAGTAATCATATTTGGTATATTTGGAGGCATACTTTTGTTCATATTTTTTGATCTTAATGTGTGAGTAATATTGAGTTAAAGTAAGAGTCAAAGTTTTATTGATTCTGCAACGAAGATTGCTAGCAAGCGTGCATAGCATGCGTTATAGATATTTCTTATTTGCCTAATCCTTTTTCATCGCTTTCTTACGTCAGCGACTCATCATGCATACTGTTGTCAAATACTCTGCTGGTATCCATGGAAAACTGCAAAAAAACAAAAGCTGCACATTTATTCGTTTTATTTCTATTTCATGGATGCAAAGCCCTTCTTAATACGGAATTTTTTAATGAAGAAGTTAGGATCACATAAGAGAATTTTTGAAATGAAACGTAAGTTGAAGGAATCGATAGATTACAAACTGTCATTTTGTATGATGAGACTTTTTTTGTCGGGAAATGCATTGAATTTTAGAGTAGTCGTGGAAAATGGTTAAGGTGATGGGTCGCGTAGAATTTATCAGAATATTTCCTTCTGTAAATGAAAATATCGTAGCAATGTGTAGTCGATTTTCGGTATAAATATTAGTATTTGTTATGTCGATGTAATGAAGTTTTTCGGAATTATTAGATGATATTTTAAAGAAGTAATCTTCATGTGAAGGATGCAAAAAGGATAAAAATTCATATAGTCAATTAAAGATAAAGATGATAAGAAGCATATTGCATCGGGAATATTCAACGACGGTTTTAGTGATATAGACAATAAGTGTTGTTAATATTTACATTGCAAGAATAGTTTTTCATCGTATCTGTTACACTTTGCATATGATGAACTTTGGCCATTTCGCCCGACGTGATGCGCAGAAATCTATCGTTTGGATTAAGAAAGAAGACTTGATTTGTATTGTCGTTCCGCATTTGTTGCCCTGGTTCCACCTTTGTTGTATTTTTCGTTATCTTGGTTGAGTGAGTCGTCGAAAGTTACCGTTAATGTTAACTTGCATACTGCTGTTGTTGTTATCGCATCTCTCAGCTATGTTTTTTTCTCGATCTTGCTAGAAAAAGCATTTACATACATTTGTCATATACACTGTCTCATCTCTCACCGAAGGGTCACTTCCAGAAAAGGTACAATGAACAGGTGAATAGGTCACAAAGTACGAGCACATTTTCATCATGCAGTGCAAACTGCATCAACTCCACAGGTTGTGGCGTTTGCGTTTATGACCATTAGATCTTACGTGATCAGCAGTTCTTTAACTAACTGACTTCAGATTACTGCATTGGTTTCAGGTAGAATTATGACAATCGTACAACAACTGGTTTCTTACGAGTAGTAACTGAAGTGATCAAATTGATTGCTGCTTTGGAATTTTTTTGATATTCTTTCGATCGTCATGAATCCTTCATAAACTCCTTAGATTCAGCCATATAATTTAGCGTCAGCATATCAAGTGTAGTGTTAGCAACTTGAAAAATCAATTTTATGTTGTGAATGTGAAGAAATTATTGCTACTTTTTCAGAGTTTTATAGTTATTTGCTATTAATTATATAGTTTAGTATAGAGCACTGCACCACAGAACTGCTGTATTTGGCATTTATCAGGATATAAATAACTTTAAATCCTGGGGTTATTTAGTATTGGGTTTTTTTTTTTTCAAATTCTTATGCTGTAATAATACAGACATCTTTGACTTCAGGATAATTAATTCTATCATTGTATCCTAATCTTGACACTTACGCTGTGTGAAATGATATGTACTAGATGTTTCATTTATAGATACTTGCAACGCGAAACGCATCATTTAAACTACCATAAAATTCAGTGCAGCACTTATGGTTGTCTGCAATAACCCCATATTAAACCCATCAGATTTTATTCACGTCTTTATTTGATATTCCACAAAACAAAACCACCCGCGTACCTTAGTAGTGCACATTTTTTTTCCTTACCTTCACTGAATTCCACCATCTCTTCGCGGAAGTGCTTTTGAAAACGAGGTAGACTTGTCTTTTTAAAGTTAGGGATGCAAGCAATAATATCCAGCACTTACGACAACAAAATTGTTGCAGGCGACTCTTAATGCGATTAAGCACTAGTATGATTCTAAAAATTTGTTGAGAGAATATCAAGTTTTTCCGTATGGTGAAAATAAGGAATTTTAATCCTAATATTTATGCAATCTCATTTGTATAGATGTATTTTTCAAATGCTTATTTGACATTGAAAATCCATTTATTAGAGTAGTTTATATTTCTATTATTTTCTTTTATTTGTAGCCAACGGATTGCAATTTGAGTCTAATCGCTAGTGTTTTTTTCATCCATTAATTGAGAATCTTGAGGGAGTGCGGAATCGGTTCAATTTTCTTTGTTTTTGTTGGGAAAGTTCAAAGATATTAGGATAGCCTCGATGCTCCTCATTCTCGAGCATTTTAATGAAAGAATGGGTAAAGGCAAGTTTAGTACCATTATGATTTCTTGGATTTCTTCCCTACAAAAAGTTTCTGAGTGGTTCCTTTAACGTGCTCGAAGAGTCGGATGCATTTTTTTTCAAACATAGTGGAATGGTTTTTTAACAGATTTTCTTTTCAACAAGTGGCTTTAAGCTGTAAGTAGTGCCTCTGTTGAAACGAAAGGCTCATTTTCCGTTGAAATTGTTCCGTTTGAAATCAACGCTGTATTATTTTAAACACATTCGGATTTCACTTAATGAAGGCTATTTATGCATGTCGATTGTTTGCGTGCTGCTTAAAATTCTCCTCCCCCGTATTATCCCTATACTTTAGTGCAATTAGAAAAATCCGAGATTAAGTTGGATTCTGTGCAAAACTTCGCCTATACTCACCAGAGCGCCAAGATTCTAGCATTAGAACTATTTACGACACTCCTTCAAAATAGAAATATTATTAGATACGTGTTAGGACGTTTAATCTTTAATTTTTCAAATTAACTGTAACTTTTTTGAATTATGATTGTGTGTTTTTTAAATTACTTAGCTCAAACTAACATCTCAATCAAATATAACGATCCGTGTGGGGTTTTCAGGGAGATGCTGTTTGGATTCGCCAGATGAGTTAAATGACAGGAGGCTACGATGAGATTTTAAACATAGTATATATTTTCGATATTTTATAAGTGGTGAGTGTGAATTGTGCAGACCAACAAAAGTGTTGTGAACAAGTAAACTTCATAATAAATCGATGTCCATATTGATCTATTTCTAATCTCAGAAGTATCGTGTTTTCTTAATTGTTTAAATATTTATGTGTATTTGTAAACCGACCAGCTGTTGCACTGCGTTTTGTATACATGGTTGGTGAATAACCGTTCATTTTTGCATAATTTTTAACCTTTTTTCTTGATTGTCTTTTACAGCACATTACGGTATATAGCCACCCTCCCATACCTCTTCAGCTTTGCGTGTTGGTGATTTTTTTAAACAGTTTATTTGCAACCAAAATTATTAGGGACATGGAATTGGAAATTGGTAGGTTTAAACGGAGGCTTAAATTGGAGAAGATTTCAATTCCTATCAGGAAATGGAATATGCAAGAAGGAGTCTGAGTGCTGTTGAGCTTTGTACTGGTTTCGGTCACATCTATTCATAATAATGTAAATAAAGGTGCATGGATGACTGCATATTTCAAATATGATTTTTATTTTGTAATAATAATGCATCGAGTAATTTATGACAAATTCGTTCATTTGCAAAAAAATCTGTGAGTTGTAAATGAGACTATACTAAGCGTAAAGTAATCCCTTTTAAATCGCTGGTTAGGAAAATGAACTTTTTGCGCGGTAACCCCAAACTTACAAATCCTTTCGTTAAACAAAAGTATTATTCAGTGCAGCACCAATATGGATTTGAACCATCTTTTTTTGATAGCTTTTCGTTTCGTTTCTTCCATAATTTTTCCATTTTTAGGCGACCAAATCTCCTGATGCATTTTACACTTTATCATGTTGACTGATGTATTAATACAGTGTTGCATTCATTTGTTTGAATTTGGTTTGTACGGTAATTCTCTGGCTTACTTGAAGTTCTCATCAAATGTTTTAATAAAATATGTTTTGAAATGCCTAGTTTCTCGCAATTTCCTATCAATTTTAAGGAATTTATTACAGTGCTATCGTTATAGCATTGCAGTAAAACAAAAAAGATCACGAAACTTTCTAGTTAGTCAGCTTTGAGGATTTGTTAATCAGACTCGCGTGTATATGTCAAGTTGATGACTGATCCGTAAATGAACTCTTTTTATGTTGTCGATTGAAAGTTTTGTTACTGGCAAATATACCGTAGGTGATATAGTTGTACAAAGGATTGACAATAAGTATCCAGTTAAGGCACAGTTACTGCAATAGTGACAGACGTGATAGAAATTCCATTTCATCTTTCATGTACTTTGTTTGATATTAAATAATGCGTTTGTTCGTCTGAATCTAGAATTTCGTTGCAGCTTCTCAAATTAATGCTGCTGCGAAGCAGTAGTGGAAACAGCTCAACTGGCAGAAGTTCTAAATAATGTGAGACTAATTTTCTGAATTTTATCGAGAAAAAATGAAGCAAAGCATTCTACAGAAATAATTCGCTGAATGTTGACGATGTGTCTTCGTTTTCCACCTCTTCATAATTACTGTTGTATAAACCTATAAATCAAAAATCCAAGTACAATTTTTTTTTCAAAGTTTTTCTTGGGAAGAAAAAGTTTCTGAAGCAACAGGAAATTTTTCATTTAGCTTCAAAACAGTGACCGAGTTACGACTTGTTGGAATGATCTTTTTAATTATTTGTCGATTTTTGAAACGCTAGAAGAAATTATGGAACTGTTCCTATCTACTAGCTGTACTGTTATATACCCATCTTTTGCGATCTCTTGGCAGCGAAAGAATATGTGAATTAAATATAGAAGGCCAAGAGAATCAAATATTCAGAGCCACTGGAGAAGTGTGAGAGCTATCACAGCAGGTTAAATGACAGAAGAGGTCACCAATGACTTCCCAAAAAACTCTAATGGGATTACCTTGCAAGTAGGTCAAGAAGTAAAGACTAAAACTGAAATCTTCCCGGGACGCTTTTTTCGGTGAGGAAGAGATCTCGCTAGTCGAAAAATTTTCTGTTCTCACTAACGCCAAAAAGTTACCCGTATTTTCGGTTGGCAAATTTTCGATCAAGGCAGTTGTTGTCAATGCAGTTGGAAATGAGTGTGTCATATTTTCATCGCTAGTGCTGACATACATACGTTCACGAAGTGGAATACCAGTTTCTTGAATATGTTTCCCCAAACGCTGTCGATAATCTGCGATTTTTTTTTCCTTCTGCAAGATCTCATTTAAGACTTCTTTAAAGAGAAATCTGAATTGTTTGTAGTCAAGTGATAAATATTGCAATCTTCATTTTAAAAAAAAAAGAGAATTTTAAGATGAACCAACATGCTCTATTTGATCCTTTAGATCGGCATTCTCATGAACAAGATGTTGACATCGTTTTTGCTCTCCGGTAATATCTGGATGATACAATGGTTTAGTACCATCATTTTTCTCATCACTTTTAGGTTTTCGACGTATATCAACAATTTTTGGTACAAATATCAGACCAAGCGTTATATATATACTCAATAAAACTGAAACTATGACAGCAGTAAATACACTTGTTTCTCTCCAGTAATCGTTTTTAAGCTTTCAAAAATTTGCTTAAATCCAAATCCAAAATATTAAAATACAAGGAACTGATAGCGAAACTGACTTATTGCATCATATTATCTCAAATGTTCAACAATTCAATATAATGCATCTTACAACAAATACAATAATAATGATACTTTAAAAATTTAATTCTCCTCACTATGTAGCCATCGACCTGACCTATACTTAGTATTTCATTTTTTCAATTCAATCTTTAAAAAAGAAAAAGGAAATTCCAAAAGAACGAAAAAGAAAAGAAACCAGTAATGCTGATAAAAGCAAAATTAGCATCGGACTGAGATCGAATAAGAAAAGTGACAATTGGTCCAGTTATTAGAGATAATACAGCAACGTTATATATAGCCAAACCAACGAAGCGTAAATCGTTCACAAAAAGAGGTTTTACATTACGAGTTTCATATGCAAGGAAAAGACCGAGCACCAGCAGCAAGCATTTATAACCCATTACCAAACCTATAATGACACTTTTTGTCTAAAAAATCCCAAAAACCAACTAACTACTGTGGCAGGATTATAAGGTTCCTGAAAAACAAGTATAATTAATTATAACTACGAAAAACAAGTCATGAAGTTTCGAAACACGATATGAAATATGAATGAATTCGTACAAATTCAAAGTGGTATACACAAAAATGTCGCTCGCTATAAAATATATAATAATACAACCGCTCGCCAACGAACACTGAAATCACAGTGATCCTTAGCGCTTCTCACAACCGACTTTATCGAGTCAATTTTCCGGAAGTACTTTTTAAAAAATTAAATTTGCAAACGGCAGACATAATTCCCCCTTTGCTATGAATTCAAAATTTCTATTCACAATTTTATTCCGCAGACGTTTCGAAATTTAATAGAATTCTCGAAAAATCCAATACCTGTCCACATTTCTTGTCGTTTACTTTGACACAGTTCAAGGATCGGTAGAAGCATTATATCTTCTTCAGTTCCCATTGGTGGTTCCTATAAAAAAGACAAAATGCTCAATACAATATAAGGTCAAATTGATGAAAGGTTAAATTTTTGCAGATTAATGAATTTTATATTCACTGAACCTAATTCCCGATATTATTCAGAAACGATTTTCTTATCGGAATTTTTCTGGAAAAGAAAATTTTGCATAATATGCATGATCGTTGGAAAATACTCGTTTTTGTACTTACTTGCAGTGGAAATCGTTGCTCAACCCTCTGAATTGGATCAATTATAAACCAACAAGTTATTATGACTATATCGACTGCAAAAAATGCAGTAACTACGAGGTAGAATTTACATGCAGGTACTGGCTGCAAAACACAAAACAATATATTTGTCCTGGTATTGAAATTGTTATTAAAATTTCATATCGCAAACGTAGAAATAATAAAAGTGATGAAACACTGCGACAATAATTTTTGGTATTCTCTGAAATTCAAAGCTTTCTTCGGTTTTTGTAAGTTCATCAGTATATTACCTGGTATGTGGTTGGCCTGGAAATGAGGTGCTGATTCTCAACTGCGCCTAACCGGTGAACAACCCAAACTTTGGCAAACATCGATCCATAAGCGAATGTAAAACCAACCATTAAAAGTGATATTTGTGACTAAAAATTGAAAATAGTTAGGTGGATGAACAAGAATTAGAATTAGGATTTGAATCACAATAACATTTTAATTTTAATTAAAATGTTATTGTGTTATTTTAAAATGTTATATTAAAATGCTTAAATTCGAACTAACATGACAAAGTAGCGTGAATGAATGCTTTGGGACAGTGATTCCACGTGCTGGTAGGCCCAGTAATAATAGACTCAAACAGCAAAGTATACATCCAACTAGAAGTAAATTGTTACACTGTGGCTGAGAATCCATTATTATCCTAAACACAAGTCAATACGAATTTCTTTTTATACAAACACAGAATCTCAATTGTCGGTATTCAAAGACATTATTGCTAGATGGTTTAACTGACGAGTGGTGTTATTAGCTCCTGAAACTAACTTTAGGATAATGATAATACCGAACCAAATCTAAGCATTTTCATCTGTGCAACTAATTTCATAATTACACCTCAACTGAGCAATTAATGTGTAAATGAAAATGGTATGAAATGACAAAATTTCTCATATTTCTGCACAGTGAAATTTTTATTGATCCGAACTATTTAGCATCAGACTGCTGCAAAAGAAGATCGAAGTCAACTTTTAAAATGTTTTTAGAAGATAGTTCCTCAAAAGCCACTTGTATTTTGAAACATTTTATCTGCTCACAAATGAAAGAGTTTTTGATGAATAAGAAGGAATTCACCAGCATTTAAACTAAAATCTTGCTTACATAAAAGTAATATGATGGCAAAAAAATTTTTGCTGCGGGTTTAAGAAATTCGGAGAATAGGACGTCTAATGCATTAGGACTATGGTGAATGCATGGTTTCTGTTTTAAATTCTTGCAGCTTTTTAATGACCACCATTTATCAACACTTCTATTCTCAAAGACAACTTGTAAAGTAGCTGTTGGATGCAACAATTAAGTTCAATAATGAAATTAATAAAACTGACATCCTGTCGGAATTCTTGATGTTAAATATGAATATGATACATGCAACAAAGATTCCGATCACTGCCAGTAATGCAACTGCATAATATAACTGAAATATTAGCCAATCAATTTTTCACTGTATTTTAATATTGAAATTTGACTGCCAACATATGATTAGATTTTGATTGAAAAAAATCCAAGTATTTAATTATTTAGCGAAAACATAACCTCTAAATCAACAGTAAGAAGCCATTCTTGTATAAGAGTCGAATCCGGAGGAGGTAATCCATTTACTGTTGAAAATCTTTCCTTACCAAACCAATCGAGATGAAGCGTAGTTGTATCGTAAATACCTAGCATTTGATATTTTCCATCTGCAAGAATATTTACTTCCTTTCATTGACTAATTTCTCCTCATCTGTACTTGAACAACGCTAATACAGCTAATACACTTGGAAATCCAATTAATTTCTTACTAAAATGAAACTAAAATACAAGCGAAAATTCTTTCATATCAACCTTGGAGCTGTTCGATCTGTGTCCGTGCGATGCGATCGCCAAGATCGTTAAACATAACCTGACCCTGAAAGTTTATAAAACTCAACGATAGAACAGCTGGTATAACTTTGCTAATAGAAGCAGAAAAGATTAAAAACTTACTGAAACACCCCGAAATTGCGTGTCTTTAACGCAGTCGAATAATTTTTTTGCGATGCTTGTATTGTTATAAGTGAAATCCTCAAGCCTTTGTCCTGCTTGAAGTTTTGAAAGTGTGCAATTGAAAGCCAGTGCAACTGCCCTGTAAATAAATTTTTAGCAAATAATGCCCCATACTGCGGAATGATTAATGACGGCTAATGCAGTTTGGAGTGCTTCATTCTATTTCACATTTTAAGACACTAGTCTTGCTAATAATTTTGCCTACCGCTTTCGACAACCCAGCTTTGGAGATGGCATTCACTATTTGAATCAAGTTAACTGATCTGGCCTCAATCAAAACGCCCGCAGAAAGCCTAGTTATAGTAAAAGTAACGCAAGAAAATAAAATCCTAGGCAAGTTTAGAAATTTAATGACACTCAAAACTGAAGTTTTCAATAAAAATTCCGAAGAAAAATTGCAATAAGATTTTTGCGACATTATTGGAGAAGTAACTTCCAACTATTTTTGCAAAAAAAAATTATCTGTTTTGTGTAAATGATCAGTTAATATCTGAGAGAAATAATCATAACCCATACAAAATTTTACACGAAAAGATTGAACAGAACTAGGCCAAAAAACCAAAAACCTCCATTCCTTCACGCTAAATCATAGATGGTTGCATTACTTTTTTAAAGACTATATTTCAAGATAGCATATTTCAAGAGCATATTTCAAGATACCTGTCCGGTGTGTTTTAACATTGTCCGGTAGTTATCATACTCTGGTTACTACGATGTATCGGCTCAAACTTTGTGGTAGAAAAGCTCTGTAAAGTCCATGAAGCTATAGCAGTATCAATTTTTAATGATTTTTCTCAACGCAAGCAGAAAAATAATTACCAGACAGCATCATAGGCAAGAGGAGCTTCTGGAAAACCACCAGTTTCAGCTGGATCAGTGGTCAACATACTCATTAACCGTTTCTGGAACTGCTTACCAGTCATTCCAGAAATTGTCAGTTCTTCGTCTCTACTTAACATTATGCTTTCCGTTGTGATATGATACTGCGCTGCTTTGATCATCTAAAAAGGATTTCATCTGTTGCTTCGTAATTTACATAAGTTTTTTGATTTTTTTGTGATACAACATAAGTTTGAAACATGAAGAATCAATATTCTTCCATCATTGAAGAATAAAAAAATAGAAACTCAAGAAACTAACTTGTTCTGCAGTGCAATTAAGTGGCTCATCACTCGGTGGAATGAACCACGTATCAGCATACCAACCAATGAAAAACCAAACATATTTTCTACCATAGAGATCATGCTTATAAGCCTGTGAAAACGGCGGTTATTTTGAAAGTTTTTAACAATCTCCCAAATATGACTTCCCAGAATGTATCAACCTTTTTTGGGATCAGTTGTACAAGTTTCTAAGTTTTAAAATTCACAGCTTACCTGGCAAAGTACACGTCGAGCCTCAGTAACGTAGAACAAACCAACAACAATACGAGCATCCTGACGTACCAAGGTTTTTACAGCATCAGATGGATCACCGTAAAAGCTTTGCCGTTCAACTCGAATACCTTTCTCTCTGCATTGTTCTTCAAGATCTTTAGCTGTTGATGTGAATACTTCTTCAACTGATTGCAAAATTGTTATTTTCTTCCATTTAAATTTTTGGAAGAGTCTTAGCCTGCAAAAAATGAGCAAAATGTAGATAACATATGGGAGATAAACTATATACATATTGATGAAATCACAAAATCCAAACTCATGTTAGGGAAGATTACGCTGAAATTAAAATTTACCTTGTTGGATTTTGCATATTTGCGGTGGGATGTGTCCTAAAAAGTGTCGGAAAACGCTGCCTGTTAGAGAGCGCTGGAGAACTGCCACCATAAGAAAGCTAAAAAAGATGCATCAAAGGAGTTCAACTAAAACGCAAACTTATTTGCAAAAAACAGAGCAAAAAAAGGGACCGATAAGAATCTAACAAGAATATTTACCACAACAAGATTCCACACTGGAGCAGCTTCCGCAAAAACAGTTGTCACTGGGCTACAACCAGCTAGTAACATCAGCTTTGTTGGAGCTTTATATAGCAATTCATACATTTGTTTTGCTGCTAGTCCTGGTTGACACTAAATGAAGATTCATGCCAGAGAAAATGAATTAATTCATGTAACTACTCAAAGTATTTGCTTGTAAGACAACACACAGTGAAGTTTTACTTTATTGGTGTATAAAAATGAAAGTACTTTAAATTTTCAACAACTATGTTCATCAGTAGAGTTTTAGTTCAATAGATTTTAAGAAACTAATTGAAAAGCAATGCCACAAAATTTCTTGAAATATACCTTACTATTGTGATAATGCAACTTCAATACATAACCCGGTAAAATATTGGTATTGGCATTCACATCCTGAAGGGCGATCTGCACGGCCGGTAAACATGCTTCACCACCGGCCCATCCACCCGAACCTGTTTCCATCGGAAAAACGCCTCCAATATGCAAGTCCACACAATTAACAATTGCACATAGATAGCCATTAATCAGTAATATCAAAATCAGCATTGTCTCCACATCTTGCTGTATAGATTAGCTCTTTCACCTGTAAATTATAAATTTCATTTATAGATTATCACTCCAACCTTCAAAACTCACTTTTTTTAGCTCTGATGTTATTATGTTCAAATACTGAATAGATAGATGGTTTAATCGGATATGTAATAGAGACAGAAATTTTGAGAAAAGTGATATATATTTAAAAAAGTTTAAAAACTAAATTTACAAATGATGGTAAACCTCCACTTGACATTTTGACCAGTACAAAATATGCAGAATCAGATGGTATTTGAAAAGATTATGGGTAGCTCAAAATTTATAAAGTAAAACCATGAGACTGTTTAATAAATAGCATTTTTTTTTTATTCTTTCGTTCGACCTAGCACGGATAAAGCATTTTTACAGCGAAAATCTTGCTGATAGACTGAAATATCAAATGGAGTTCAAAAAGAGAACCTAAAAAGATATAACGAATCAAAACAAAGTTATTTCTCGAAGTCCTAATAGAAAAAACTGTTCGTTATAATATTACCAGTATTTATGTTTTTTTCACACAAATTCTTTTACGCAGTTTATAGAGCCACTAATCAGAAATATTTCATTTTCCCATTGAAAAAAACGGAATCCTAACACAAAATTCCTCGTTCTCAGAATCTCTTCAGTAAATTCTACAACTTACGATTGGTTGTGTTATAAACATTATGAACTAAAAATGAACTCGAAAAGACTAATCTCCCAAATGAACTGTTATGAAAAGCGATAAAAATTAAAATCATACGGTTGATATATTGGAAGAATTTTGAATAACGGAAGAAAAGAAATGTTATAATAGATGTCATAGGGAACCCACAACTGCGACATTTCTCAAGCATGTGAATAACACATAAGCATCTGTCAGCTGAGAAACAATTTAATGGGAAAATGAGAAATTTTGTATACCTTTTATTCCTAAAGTTTGGGGCCTGTTATAAGGAGAACTTGAGGAACATAAGAAAGAAACAGATGATAAAAAGATACATACTACATCTAAAAATACGAGCATCCTATGCAATACAGATAAAGAAGAAGGTATTTTGTTGGGAAAGTGATAGAAGAAAGTGATGCAGTAATACCAAAACTATAATAATTTTTTCCTTATTTACGTTGGATGCCAGAACACCACTAAGTCCTAATAAATCCACTAATCACGTCATGTTGCGTATATTTATATATGTATAAATGTAGAGAACGTTAAGTTAAAGTTTCTATTATGTGCTATAGTAAGGATAAAAGACAGCAACTTTTCCAGTTAGTATTATTATTTTTACAACAATTGTTAGCATGTTCACATGTGAAAAGAAAAAAGGCGGAAAACAAGGTGATTCGATTCAATATTTCTTAACATTACAACGAGATATTTTCAGCAGGCAAGCATTCCAATAGGATCGGAAGACAGAGTGAAGCTAAGCGATTAAAGGCTTGTTGCTATACAGCAGCTAATAGTAAGCCATGAGACATTAATACTGCAAAGCCCAGAAGAAATCTCTCATAGTCTCTCCTTTCAACTATTAATGTGACCAAAAAACAAAGTTGCTTTGGCATAGATCATTTTTGAAACCTGCCATTTCAAAACTGCTAGCATACAAATTTTTCAACTTTTATATAAAAAAATTGAAAAATTAAAAAAAAAATAAAAAGCTGTTATATCTTCTGATCAATTCACTTCATATGAACTTTACAGCTTTGCCTGAAGTGAGAATGATGAAAAATTAGAGATAATGATAGTCCAAGCATAATAGTGTAAACAAAATAATTTAGCTTGAAATAAAACAAAATTATACTTAAAAAGAACTGATACTTTAACCCTTTAATTATAGTAGATTATTGTAAAAAAAAAAAAAAAAAAAAAAAAAAAAAAAAAAAAAAAAAAAAAAAA